>JARFIW010000506.1:0-89216 GCA_036346225.1 Platerodrilus igneus | reverse complement strand
ATACATGTTTATTGTACAAGCCTTTAAAAATGTCTGTATGACCTAGAAATAACTGCTTGCTTTCAGAAAATCAGAATTATTATATGTAAATCTACTCTAAACTACTATAAATTTGTTTTAAAAATTATTCCTTTTGTATTAAATTTTGCCTAGATTTTTAATATCAGTCTTATCATTAACCGCTTTTGGATGTTTGGCAATAAAAATCATTTCAAGTAATTCCCTTTTTTTGTTATTAATTTCCGTTTTTATTATTACAGTTTTATCAAAATTAAACTTATGCCCGGTTTGATTTCAATGTTTTGGTAAGCTGTACAAATACCCTTATCATATTTATGACTTCTAAGCCTCTTTTCCAAATGTTGTATACTTTGGCCAATATAAACCCCATTACACCCTTCTTGACAAGGTATTTTATATATTGTGTGTTTTTTTGGATCTTTTCCGTTTTATCCTTTAAACCGCTAAATAAATTCTGTGTTAAATTGTATCCCTTGTGTGCTATAGTAATGTCGTGCTTTTTAAACAAATTTTGTAATTTTTTGGATAGACCTATCACATATGGCATTGATACGTATATATATATATATATATATATATATATATATATATATATTCTTATGCTACCCCCTCGCGCCTTTTTATTTATTTATTTAATTTTATATGATATGCAAAAATTTATTTTATGTTACGTGCTTTATTTTCGTTTGGTTGGTTTATAAAACAAAACTGTGTTAAATATGCCTCGACTATTTGAAAACTCGTTCTTCCCAGGGTATCCACCTACTTACCGTTGGTTCAGTGGTAAGTAGATGTGCAATGCACCAACCAAACAGCACTACCTTTTGTTTTTGTGTACCTGTGATATTTTACACTTGTATATGCGAAATTTTTATATATGATCCACGTAGCCTTGTGCCAAATTAATTAATATTACAAAATTTATTACTTTGACGTTAAAACCACAGTACTCACCTATTTTACACTTCGTCGTCGGCCTCTTTGAAAACTGGCTCAACAATCTCATTCGCCGTATGCGTCTTTACAATGCGGCACTATCACTATGAAAGATCTGCTGTCCAGTTCCAGGTTTCTTTTAATGAATTTCGATATCCCCAAATCTAAAATAAATATACCCAAATTTAGAATTTTGACTACCTTTTTATATAACTTCCCCTGCGCTAATTTTCCTGATGTTTATTCTTCTTTTCTCGTATTACTCCTCCTGCTACTCCACTGCTTTCCTGTCCAAATTCCGCTCGTTCCAAATTCAATGCTTTCCTCCTAAGTCCACTCTTTCCAATTCACTGCTATCCTCTATTTACCATTCAATACCATTAATCCTCCTAATACCATATCCAAATCTATTCCATTAATATCGCCTTCAGTTTCATAAATACCATTCAATGCCTTTCTGTCTTTATCTATCTCGTTCCAATCCCACTATTTACTACGCCTTTTCCACTGTTACTCGAATCCACTCTTAACCTTTTCACTTCGTCGTTACTCTTAATTATTATTACTCTTGCTTCTATATCAATCAAACTCTTAAACTTTCAAATTCATTTATTAATTCTTAAAATGTTCAAAACTTAGCGCAGTTTACAAAAATACGTCTTACTACCAAAAAAATTATAAATCGACCTCTTGTTTATCTTTTCCTAGGTGATAATTACAATTGAAATATGCCTACTCTTTAATACATTGTATACAAATTCCATCCAATAACATCGTCCCAACAAGTTCGTGTCACAACTACCTTATACTCTGTCTTTTGCACTTTCCCTTTTCATATATAAATGTTCAATCATTGGTCCTTAATATCGCACAACCCTTCAATCATATTTGACAATGCTATTACTTATAATTTTGATATTACATGTTTGTCCAAAGGTTGATTCTATTAAAATAAATGCAGAAATGTTACACATATAAACCTGGATCTGCGTGGTGAATAGTGTAATTTCTACAGACGCATCCGGTTTCTCGATTAGCAAATGTACGTTCTATGGCTTATTAAACATACAACTCAGTGTAAATCCTTGAATACTGTGCTTTATCACGTCATCAAGTCATTGTTTTTACGTCTTGGCACTTACATTTTGACAAATATTTCAAATACTTTAACGTTTGTAAAGTACGGCAAACATAAATTTCTCAGTTACGAGATCTGATATTTGGCTTTCTTTATTTGGCATACACTACCTTCAACAAAACAACCCTTAGAACCCTTTAAGCCCCTACTAACATTACAATATATATATATATATATATATATATATATATATATATATATATATATATTATAAAAGCTAAACATGCTCTTATGGAAAACAATTACCCTAAACACTTTATAGATGCAATCTATAAAAAACAAATAAATAAATACTACAACATAACAAACAATATAGGCGAAAATAAAAAAATGACAAAACGTATATAACTTTACCATATATTAATGGGTTATCTGAGAATATTCAAAAACTAGTTAAAAAAATACGATATAGATACAACTCATAAAAGTATTAACCTAAATAAAAATTTATTTACTAAAATAAAAGATAAAATACCTAAAAATAAAAAAACCCACACCGTATATAAGATCCCATGCCAAGAAGGATGTGACAGTGTATACATTGGCCAGAGCATGCAGCATCTTGAGAAACGTTTGAATGGACACAAATATGATAAAAACAATGCGACCGCCCTAACTAAACATGAAACACAAAATAAACACAAATTTAATTTCGAGAAAACGACAATACTTAAAATGGAATCAAACCAAAGAAAAAGAGAGTTATATGAAATGATTTTCATAACATTAAATCCCACAGCAATTAATGACAAAATAGATATAAAAAATTTGAGTAAAATCTATCATAATTTAATTAAATAAATAAACAAAAAAATAATAATAATAAAATAAAACTAATGGACATAAAATTGAGAAATATCGGATATAAATATATAATTTAAAATAGAGGATCAGGTTTACTGTAGTGATAGCAATGTATTAATAGATAATAGATAGTTTAGGATAACATTTTGTATTAATACAACACATGTGGTTATATACACACATTCATCAATAAGGTAGGTTAAGAATTATGTAACGTACTTGTAAATGACATACAAATAGGCTTAGTGTATTTAGTTGTTAAATGTATAACGAATAGAATAGTTTAGGGTAAATGACAAAATTATATAAGGGTAGGTTAGTATATTAGTAAATTAATTTATAGGAATGACTGAACCATTGAAAAAGACTCAAGCAGTCGAAACGTACGTATGGTCGAGTGAGGTTATGGCACAATAAAATGTAAAAGTATATATTAATGTTTTGACCTATATCCCAAGAAAATCATCCTCAAATAAATATAGAGTAAAAAGGTCAAGAAAAATAAAAACATTTAATATATATATATATATATATATATATATATATATATATATATATATATATATATATATTGCTGTGTAATGCTCCTTTGAATGCGGGAACTGGCCCTTAAAAAAAAACATTCGAGCAAACTGTTTAAATTATTTAATATTAAAACCGGAAAACTAAAAAACACTGTTTAACGCGTTCAATCAAGTCGAAGATCTAAGAGCTTGTTTATATTCACCTGGGTATATATAGAAGTTAGCCTGTCTGTCGGTCGAGTCCTCAAAACAGCCAGTTTCTAGAATTTCCTCATTCTATGTTCCCATTCCGCAGCTCGCGCGTCGTTTTTTACGAATTTTGCACTCGCGCCAGTTAAATCTCAGAAATTCTCACACTGCACGCAAACATGTCCGAGAATAACTAATTAAATTTTATACAGAAATTGTTGTTTCTACCTCTCATATGTGCATCTTATTTTCAACCAATCGTGACCCTCGTGACGTTGCTCAAATCCCGCCTTTTACTATATGTGTCTTTGCTTGACGCATTTTCTCTTTCCTTTTCTAACCTGTTCGTATTGGTGCAAATTGATATTCTTTATTATCGATTATTTTCAGTCCATGTGGACTATCTGGGTTAAATAACCCCGTATCGCGCCTTCCCGTGAATATTAAGCCCCGGTTTCTCCAAGATTCTTTGAAACCATTAATTATCTGCAAAATTTACGCCGAATGAGCTTTTTAAACTACGCAGGTGTTTAAACATACTATTAATTCTCAGAGCTTTATTTTATTGGGTTTTTACAAGTTTTCATAGATATTATATGTTACTAACGGTTCAATTAACTTCAATTAAAAATAATACCCTTTAATTTTTAGTGAATCCTAATTAAATATTCAATTATTATCTGTACGTTTTGTTTAATACCGGTTACTTGAAATAGAGTTAATTAATATAAATTTTGCACGTAATTTCCATTTGTTTCCTTATTAGGAATAATTAAATTACATGTAGAGCTTTTTAATACTGTTTCTTTTGATATAAAGCGTCTTGTACATGATTTAAATCTCTTATTTTTACTGAAACGACCGAATTTATTCTCCACGGTGTTTTAATAAAGCGTATTATCTAATAAAATTCCTTATACACGGTGATTAAAATTATTTTATGTAATTCATTAATTTTCTACCCTGGTCTAAATATGAGTAATATATATATAAATGCATGTTTTTCTTGATCTTATATAGATAAATATTCTTAGTTCTTGGGAGTAAGTCAATATAAACTAGATCAGCTTGAAATATTCATATACTACATGCAGAATCTTCTCTATTTACGCGTTTCGGTTCAATGGACCATTTTTAAAATAGCTACAACTTTACAACATATACAATAAATAAATACTAAAATATATGTTACATACCAGTTGTCAATTGAATACATTTTTATTTTAAATTAATTTACATGTTTGAAACTTATTTTTACTTAAACTTATATACATATTAAAATAAAAGGTTTTATATTACAAAGCTAATTTATAAAATGCCACATATGCTTACTATAAGTATACTTATTATTGTTGTGGTGATAGTATTTACTTGACACCTGTCAAATCTATAATATAAAGGCAGATTTCTGTAATAGTTTAGTATTAAGGCAATTTTTACTGAGCTGCAATTGCTAGTTGGAATTTCGTATTAAATTATAATACACACTGGAGAAATTCTCTTGGTCAGATTTAGAATTAATAGAATTTATGTTGCGTTGAATATGTATAGTTTCCAATGTATTTCTTTTGTTATCGTTTATTCAGTACCCAAAATTTTAACATTTTTAAAGTCAAACTGGTGTGACCTTTCAATTGCATGGGCAGCGAGTGCTGTATTTTTTTTGTTGCTTGTTTGGATTGAATATTTATGTTGGTAAACTCTCCTATGAATGTACTGCTTGGTGTTTCCTATGTAACATCCAGAACAATCAATACAATTAATTTTGTAAACCGAATGTGTTTTATTTTTATTTTCTATTGTAAGTTTTAGATTGGTATAGAACGTTTTCGTAAAATTATTAGGTTTGTGTGTTACCTGGATACTATGAAATTCCAAACATTTTAAAATTTTTTGTGATAGCCCGGGTGTATACTCAATTTCTATTATTGTGTCTTTCTGATTAGTTTTATTATTATTATTGGCATTATTAAATATATTATGTATTTTATTTCTAATAATGGGTTCATAAAATTGTTTTGGGTAGGCGTTATTTTCCAAGATATTTTTTACTTTTTTTATGTTTTTTGGTCTATGTTTGTTATGCGATAATAGGATGGCTCTTTCAATTAAGTTATTAATTACATTTTTCTTATATTGATAAGGTACAGTTGAGTTGTAACTTAGATATCAACCACTCCACGTTGGTTTGTTGTACCAATTTGTAGAAATCGTTCCTGAACTGTCATGCTTGATCTGTAGGTCTAAAAATACTATTGTGTTATTATTTTCTTTTTCTATGGTGAATTGTAACCGTGGATGGAAAGAATTAAATTTATTTATGGTTTCATCTATTCTATCAACTGGTAGGCACATAATACAATCATCGACGTAGTGTTTGTAGAAAGTTGGTTTAAAGCTTAATTGTTTTATGATCGTACTTTCTACTTCTTCAAGGACTAAGTTTGCTATAGTTGAAGATATTGGTGAGCCCATCGCTGTGCCAAATATCTGTGTAAAGACTTTTTCCTGAAATTTAAAATAAGTGGTGTCCAAACATAACTTAGTCGCTTCTATGAATTCGTTAAATGGTAACGTAGTGTATGGTTCGATGGCCGTCCACTTTTTTCTTATGGTATTTAACGCAAGTTGAATGGGGATGTTAGTGAACAATGATTCAACGTCGAGTGAAATTAATATGTGATTTTTTGGAATAATTTGTTTTGTGATAAATTTTTGAAAGTTCCAACTATCTTTAACATGATAATCCGTTTGTCCTATAATATTATTTAAGATTTCTACTAAGAATTTTGATAGACGGTATGTGGGAGTTTGCACACTGCTCACGATTGGTCTTAACGGAACATTAGCTTTATGTATTTTAGACAGGCCATACATATAAGGTGCTTGCCCATTGTGGCAAATGAGTTTGTTTTTTATGAAAAGTGTGATATAATTTTTTTTAAACCAAGTGTTTATCATTGAGTTTAGACTGGTCTGTATTTTTGAAGTTGGATCAAATTTCTGTATTGCATAGGTGGCCGTGTCCTTATTCATTTTATTAGTGTATTCTTCTTTATACATTAACACGGTAGATTTACATTTATCGGCCTGTAGTACCAATATATCTGTGTTATTTTTCAGAAAGGTTTTTGTTAATTTTATATAATGGTTTAAGCCGTTTTTATTTGTATTGTTATTTTTTGTGTTTCTGTGGTTTGTTAAAATGTTGCATATTTTATTTCTTATTAATATTTTTTCTTCTGTTGGTTTCATTTTAATTGCGGATTCGATACTTGCTATGATTTGATCATAGTTTATTGACTTTGTTTGGTTTGAAAACTTATTTCCTAGCCTTAATAGATATTGCACTTGTTGTGGTATTGTATGCTTAGTTAAGTTTGTTAACCATCCTGCATTTGTCTTAAGGTTGGAGTTTTCATTATAATTTTCATTTTTGTTTATCAGTTGTTCGATTTTTTTTATATGCTTTTGCTTAATTTTTTGGAAAGTCTTGTTATAATTGAAATCTTGTTCTATAAAAAACTGTTGGGTGAAATCTTTACTGTAGGTGCTTATTAAGTTAGATTTAATATACTTCAAATGAGTATTTGTTTTATATAAATTAGAATAGCACTGCGCAATACATATGTTAATACACTGAAAGTAAAATGAGTATAAATATTTTAAGTACTGATCTTTATAGTGATTATCAAATATTGCTGTTTTAGGCATGATGTGTAGGAATTTTGGAATGATCTTTAACTCTTTCCATCTCAGTAAAAATATCCTTCTGTTTTTTTCCCTAGCAAGTTTTATATTTAGCTTACTATACTCTTGAAAAGCTGAAATATTCTTTATATCAATTTGCTGTTTGAATGGCATTGTGTTTTTTGTTTTGTTTTCGAACTTACTTAAAGTCGGTTTGGCGCAGCTCTAAATTCTTTTCTATTCAGAGCTAGTCTAAAAAGGTCTACATACCCTTCACAACCTAAATCTCTAATAATTTGACTAATATAGCTTTGTCTAGGCCTTTCTACTCCATTTTTATTTGGTAGTCTATAACCTAAGACTTTACTAAATAGTCCCTCATGTCTTAACTGGTGCCCTATCATTCTATCTCTCCTAACCTTCAATTGTTTCCAGATACAGGGATCCTCACCTATCCTTCTATAAACTTCCTCGTTTGTTACTCTATCTGTCCAACTAATCTTTAACATTCTTCTATAACACCAAGTTTCAAAAGCTTCTATTTTTTCTTATCTACTTATTTAATTGTCCAAGCCTCACTACCGTATAGTAGAACGCTCCATACGTACGACTTTAAAAAACTTTTTCTATTATCTAAACTAATACTATTAGCTATTAGTAAGTTTTTCTTTTTTAAAAACATTTTTCTAGCTTGAGCTATTCTAGCTACTATATCCCTTCTGCTACGTCCATCCTTTGTAATTATACTACCTAAATAGCAAAATTCATCTACCTCCTCTAACTCGGTATTACCTATTTTTAATTTTGGTTTAGAACTAGGCTGTAACTCACTTGTCATTATCTTGGCATTGTATATATATATATATATATATATATATATATATATATATATAATATATATATATATATATATATATATATATATATATATATATATATATATATATATATATACAATATTGTTATGTAATATCCAAGATAAGACGCACTTATTTACCACTCATATTCATGAAATATCTAATTTAAAACTGATGATATACAAGATCGTAGAATAATTAATTGCTGAACTTATATCGAATGCTATTTTAGTGTGATAGAGTTTTTTAAGATTTCAAATAGGTGTTTAAGTAATTTTATTCATAGAAATTAAACGTAATTCCATTTGAATAAGCTTCTGTTGATTGTATTTAATGTTTATGTTCACTATGTAATGGACACTACTGTTTTTAAAAGTAAGACGTACGATAATATCTGAAAAATAAGTCATTTAGCATGTTTTAGTAGTTATAAGATGAAAAAATAATGTTTGTTTACTGTATTGCACATTTATGTTCACTATTTAATTGGACACTATTGTTCTTATAAGTAATAGGTACCATAATACCTGAAACATAATTCATTTAGTATGTGGTGGTAGAAATAAATAATTGTAAGTTTATTAAAAATTGTAAAAAAAATGTAACCAATGAAAAATAGGACCAAAGTGATCAAAATGGAATGTTTCGAAAGAGTTATTAGATGTGTTTGTGATAATTGATCCATGAGTGTAGTTTTAAGAATCTTGTAGATAGTAGGCAAATATGAATTTTTTAAAAAAATCTCCTAGGTGATAAGGTAACAATAAAAGGGACTTGTAAAATTTGTATTAAAAAGAATAGATGTGTTTTACCTGCTCTCGTGTTTTATTAAAGTATTAAAAGCTGAAGTTAGTTGAAAGAGTAGTAATTCTGAATTTATAAGAGGCCTTGTGCAACGTGTAGTAAGTTTGAAAGGTTTATACAACCATTAGAGGCACAGAAGATTATTTGCTATAGCCCAGTGAAATGTGTACAGCTTCCAAGCTGATAAGAATTGAAGTACATAGAGCTACAAACTATTTCTAGAGGATTCCATTATTATAAACAGTGTACCAGCCATGGTAGTGATTTGAACGGGTCATAGTTAGATCGCCGATTATGAGTATCATTTTTCTTTATAACATCCCTTTAGTATTCATAAAGCCTGAAATTAAAGCGTAAAATTGTAAATACCAAATATTAAAACTTATTTTAACAGGTATTGTGCACATCCAAGTTTTGGGTCACTGTAAGCAGTCAAGGGTCCATTCTCGTAAACACAGGCGACTTCAGTGGAATTGCAGGTATAAAATAAATTAGTTTTATAATTGTAACACCTAAAAAACTGTAGTATTCATTGAAATCTCAAAATTTTTATCAAAAGTTAAGCATTCTGAACTTTGTTTACATGCTGAAAAATTGCAAGTACGGTCACACCCAGATCTATAGCAAGTATATTTAAAATTAACTAGATGGTGCTTTATCTGGCAGTGGTTAATATATAGGCATACAGTTTTGTACCCACACTGTTGCTTATTATACTTTAAATTCATTAAATCCTGAGATAAGAGTTTCAAAAAGCCGTGGCATATTATTGGTTCACAACTAAGTTACATTTATCCATTTATTAAATAAATATAAATACAAAAAGAGGCCCAAATATAAACACAAAGATATATAATATACTGGGTGCTTCAAAAAAATGTATACACACTTTGAACTTCCATAGAAAATTTATTTACCGTTCTACAAAGTTAAATTTCAGGAAAATAGAAAGCTGAAAGTCCAATGTAAATGAAATATTAATAACAAATGTTAATACTGTGCAAATTGGTGACCTGCAGCATCAATACAATTCTGAGTACGAGTCACCACAGATTCTGTACATCGTATCAAAACGTCCAATGAGATTTCTCTACACACTGCTTGAATCTCATTCCAAAGAATGTCTAGGTTACGTGGTTTACGTTTGTACACCTCATCTTTTACTGTGCCCCACAAGAAGAAATCCAGTGGTGTAAGGTCTGGAGAGCGTGCTGGAAACTCGATTGGCCCCCTGCGTCCTATCCACTGGCCCGACAAATTTTGATCCAGGTAAGCTCGTACGTCCCTGTGATAGTGCGGCGGAGCACCATCTTGTTGAAAATAAAAATCATCATTACCGTATAATGCACGAATGGCAGGAAATATGGAATCAGCAAGCATTGTAATTAATTGTAATTAATACCAGTTACAGTGCCTTCAAATCGAAAAGGTCCAATGAGTCCCCTTGAAGACAAACCGCACCACACATTTACACCAGGCAAATTTACAGCTTTTTCAATTGTAATGTGAGGATTTTCTTCACACCAGTAAACACAATTGTGCCTATTGACAGTTCCATTAAGTTTGAATTGGGCTTCATCCGACCAAATGATGCTACCCATAAATCCCGGTTCACGTATCACCATCTCCTGAATCCATTCACAAAATTGCAACCTTCAATCTGGATCGTCGTCATTTAGCTGTTGCACCAGCCTTGGAATGTAAACACGATGAGAGCGTTGAAACAGTTCCAAGACTGCCGTTGATGGCTCATCACTTGTAGCTGTTCGAGGCCGACCTGAATGACCTTTATGCACATCACACACTGTTCCATGAACTTCGAATTTGTCTCGTATGCGTGTAATTGTTAATCTTGAAGGTGGTTCTGTATCATACTCCCTTCTCCACTGTCTTTGAACTTCATTTACATTCTCAAACTTCCAGTACCACTTAATAACCTGCTTACGTTCTTCAAAACTCAAACGTACGTCCCCCATGTTGATATTACAAATTCCAACTGATAATATAACATAGAGGGACGATTATGCTGGCACCTGGCGAAGAAATATAACATTAGCCTTGTAGAGCGGGAAAACTACAATAGTTTAAAGTGTGTATACATTTTTTTGAAGCACCCAGTATATATATATATATATATATATATATAAATATATATAGACATTGCATTTAGTGTAATATTGCCATTTAATAAGATCATATTTATAAATGAGTGTGATATCGAATAGCATTGCAACACTATTTAGTCTAGCATACATTTACTATATTATTATATTTACAGGTTCTAACAGCTCTTAGAGTATTTGCAAGTGGTAGTTATCAAATGGATATTGCATACAATAAATATTTATAATTATCGCAGGCATCAGTGTCACGATGTGTGCGAGAAGTAGTAGAGGCTCTAAATGTCCTGAAGTTTTTCAGCAATTTGTGGTGTTTCCACAAAATATTGAGGAAGTAAATGTTGTAAGGAGGAGGTTTATATGCATCTGCATTGTATTTCTCCAGTATTATGGATTTGACTTTTTAGATTTTATGAGGAGCACCATTTTGCTGGGATAGTAGGATCCATTGATTGTACCCAAGTGGCAATTTGTCCTCCAAATATAGACGATGATGATTATCTTGAACATACAGAGTGTAACAAAATAAGTGTAAAACATTTCAGGGGGTGATTCCTCATCGTAAAAAAATAAGTTCTTTCATATAAAGAAACTTCATTAGAGCATTCCTTGTTAAGATACAGCCCTTTAAAAGGGGTACATAAAATTTGTTTTTCATTTTTTTTACAAACACTAAATAAGTTACAAAATTGAAATTAAGGTGACATTTTTTACTATCAAAAATACACTTACTCAGTAATTTGTTTGGTTTACCCTATGATTGTAAGGGGTGGAAAACGCAACCCCTAAAATTTATTTCCAATGTAACTTTTTGTCTTATTATTTCTTTGCCATTTAAAAATTTATTTCCAATAGCTTTATTTCATTCTAAACAAAAAATGTCTCTTGAATTCTTTGCCCAAAATTAACCAGTTCGCAAAAAAAATTATTTTACAAACAACTACAGAGATACATCGCCATACGACGAAAATGCGAAACTAATTTATCTAGTAGGCCGCTATTAGTGATAGTGTCAAATAAATTGTTATCACGCTGTCAGTTTGTAAATTTTTGAAATTGAATTAATAATTGTGTGGCGTGGTTCTGTTCTTAATTTGTTAGTTTAATAATTCACTTGTTATTAAAATGGCATACACAAATGCGGGAATGGCTGATATGCATTACGTTTAGGATCTGACGCAGGGTAATGGGTTAGAAGTTTGTAGAAGGTATGCTGAAATGTATCCTCAACGGCAGCTTCCTTCGCATAGAATATTTGTCTAACTTCATCAACGATTACGAGAATATGGTTCATTCGAAAAAAAATCGCTGGATTGTGGTCGCCATCGAGAAGTTAGAACACCACAGCTGGAAGAAGCAATACTTAATTTGGTTGAAGAACAACCCACTAGCAGTACTAGAAAGATTGCTTTTGAGTTAAATGTTGATCATATGACGGTATTTCGAATTTTAAAGGAACAACTCTTACACCCCTACCATCAACAACGAATACAGGCACTGTTACCACGAGATTTTCCAAACCATGTTGAATTTTCCAACTAGATGCTGGAAATGATTAAAAGAAATCCTTCACAAACGAATGTATTTTTTCTCGGGACAAGATTATTAATTTTCATAATAACCACATATGGGCTGATGAAAACTCTCACGCTATTGTTCAAGCTAACCACCAAGAACATTTTTATCTTAACGTGTGGGTCGGACTTACTGGGGATTATTTAATTGGCCCTCATTTTCTACCTCCTCGATTAAATGGCGAGGCATACACTCAATTTTTAAGAGAAGTGCATTCAGTACTGCTGGAGGAAGTTCCTTGTGGTATCCGAAAAGTTATGCTTTTTATTCATAATGGGGCTCCCGTCCATTTTAGTCAAGCAGCACGTCAGCATTTAACTTAAACATATCCAAATCATTGGGTAGGTCGAGGAGAACCACAGAATTGGCCTGCTCGATCCCCGGATTTGAATCCTCTCGATTTCTTTACTTGGGGCCATTTACAAAGTTTGGTTTATCCTACTCCTGTTCACGATGTGGAGGACTTAAGAAACCGCATAATCGATGTGTGCAGGGTAATTAGAGAGACTCCAGGAATATTTGAGCGAATACGTGGCTCAGTACGCCGACGTCTAGACGCATGTGTAATGACTGAAGGTGAACATATTGATCATTTACTATGATTTCTACATGTTGTATGTTTTGTTATTAATAAATTAATTTTGTTTATTCATCTTTAATCATACTTTGATGCAGGTAGTAACTCATCATCATCGTCATTAGGTCTTCAGTCCTAGAACTGGTTAGACGCGTACCATCATTGTTCCCTATTCTGAGCTAACCTACAGATTTCCCTGAAATATGCACAGTTTGCATCTATAACTGTCTGATCTAGGTCTACATCTACCTCTTTTTTCCTATCTCTGCTTGTAATATATCACATACTATTCCCCAAAAATGCCTTAGAACGTATTCCGCCCTTCTATTTCTCTTTTTCCCCAGATATCCTTGTTCCCCTACTATTTCAGTAACTTATTTGTTATTATCTTTGTTTGTCCATGCTATCGTCCTCATACATCTGAAGCACATCATTTCAAAAGACTGCTACCTTTTTTCTGTCTGCGTTTCAGACTTCCCGTATTTCATAGGCATACTGTGCTGTGCTCCACACATATGCTTTCAACAATTTTCTTCTTATTCTATGTTTGTTGTCTTTCATCATAGGCAATGTTCTCTCTTGTTAGATGCAGTTCGATCACTTTCTATTGTTTTACAGTTATATGCCCTATATCTCCGACCTTCAATGGTTGTGAAGGGAGGTAAGCAGTCTGTGGCTGCCAAGTTCCCCCAACACTTAACCATTTGGCGATTTAATATATTTTCCAATTTATCTTTTCGCACAGTCAACATTAGTTGCAGGTACTTCTCAGCCATTAGGTTTTCCGTCTCAAAACTGGTTGGACACGTACCTGCACTTATTTATATTCTGAGCTAGCCTACATAGTTCCCTGAAATTCTCACACAGCATGTGTATTCAGGTTAATTTTCTTTGGGAATTAAACCACTCATAGTTTTTAAAATCAACTTTATTTACGTTTCGATCCATGACCTAGGATAGTTGTCAAAATAATAATAAAAACTTCAAGTTTGACATTTATGACATAAATTGAAGGTGACTTTGATTTATTGATGTTTGAAATATTTGGTTTGAGTATACTAAGCAAAAATTTTTAAAGTTTAACAGAATGATTACCTTCAATTTGTGTTGCGACCTGGGATCGGCTTTCTTTAGGTAGCCAATACGCTTATCGTGAAATCAGCTGATTAATTTTTATTGGTAAATTTCATATAAATTCAATAACTTGGAATTGGAAAACATTTTTTAATATGTTTCTATTTATACAATTGAGAGGATGGTTATTAAAGAAGTGTGCGATTGCATTATGTAAGCATTAGAGCTTTCGATTAGAAATAATAAATTTAGAGCTTGGTTAATCAGAGTAATTTATGTATACATATATTCACGTGTACACGTAACCCATGTACACGGATTTAAAAAATCTTTATTCACGTGTACTTATGTAATATACACGTGTATCTGTGTATGTGATACGTCATACATGTACCCGTGTATGTGACACCGTGTTACACAGGTTTTTTAAATCCGTGTACACGGCGAGATACATGGGAATATTGAAACACGCGGTCAATCGAAAGCTCTAGTAAGCATATGTAGGTGTACATAAATTATCCTGATTAACCCTAAACTTATTATTTCTGAAATTAATAAAAAAAATCGTTAATTATATAGATATAGATTTATTCTGGATTTTTCAAAACATGTTTTTTGAAAAAAATGTCAGTTTAATACTGTCAGTTTAAAACAAAAGTGTTTGATTAATATCATAATTTTCCAAGTTTTAATTTTTAAACTTATTTACTTATTTTGATTTTAAAAAATATATATTTTATAGATGACAGATACTGAGGAAGTATTTGAAAAAGAACCTATGAATTCAGATTTATTTACTGAAGCCGAAACATCCTTAAACATAAAAATTCCTGAAACTTTAAAGAATTTATTAATAATTAATGGTTTCGAAAATGAGATCATTATATCTAATATAAATAATTCTGACATTGATGAAATTATATCATTTGCAAGAAATGAGCTACATAAAATCATAGACAAAGAGAATTTGCCAAAGTATTATGGCCTGTACTGGAAAAATCCTTCATTGTTTCAGATAGTGCCCGGGCATAAAAATATAATAACTTTATTATCCGGATATTATAAGGAAAAATTGTTAAAGAAAGATACTTTAAAAAAGATGTGTGATAGTAAGAAAAATCTATTGAAGGAACAAGAAAGAAGACAGATATCAATTGAATCAAATTCAATTGAAGCAAGCACTTCTTCTGAATCATTTTCAGTAAGTAACGAAGTAATGGAAGATAATTTATCATCTGAAAAATTGGAAACTATATTGTTGAAAGAAAATGCAACAATAAGAAGAACAATTATTTCTTGGACGCAAGGCAAGGTAAACAGAGCTGGATGGGAGACTTTACGAGAATTAGTTGATAAAATAATTATAAAACAAGTATGGATAAGGATCAATTGAAATGCGTTATAACATGTTTTTGTGGATCGAATTACACTATATCCAAATATTCGAAAAGTTACTCGAATTCAAAACGTTGGATTTATTCTAATTTTCAAACGCATTTATTTAAAAAACATATTCAGAATATAGATTCATTAACTACTAAAACAAATAAAAACAATCTTATTACTCATTATGTATCAAATATATCAAAATCTCCAAACGCTACGTTATGTCACAATAACGAGTTTACAGATACTGAAAGTGTAGATAAGACTAGTCAAAGTAAAGATATTATAAAATGAATGTCGTTACAGATAATACAGTAAATATAATAGATATAGTCTCGGATACAGAAAATATAATTAATTCGCAAAATATCCACGAAAAGTGTGAAACCAATGATACTATTTTTGATTCCATGATTCCAGTTATTGATCTCAATGATATTACTTCTAATTCTATTCCAGCTCGTGATGCTTTTGATTCTATTTCAGTTCATCTTGATGTTGATTCGAATAATCAAACAGAAGAAATTTTGAAGATATTAGAAATATTCCTTCATGTTCTAATGTTAGACAGATAGAAATATTCCTTCATGTTCTAATGTTAAGACAGATATTCAATATAAAGGGATATCTAAATTTCAAAGTTTAAAATATCAAAGATCTGAAAGATTAAAGAGAGCTCGAGAAAAATTAAGTCTTAATCAAATATTTAATAACGGATTATTTTATTTTAACTGAAAAAGTTGCAAAAATTTTAAATGATAATGTTAAACTAACTGAAAACTTTTTACCTAAAATAAAAAAATCAGAGATAAATTCTGATACAGAAGATAACGGATCAGTTCTATGTAGTTTTTTAAAGAAACTTTTAGATATATCATTAATAAACTCGAAGCATTCAACAAACAAAAATTCTTATGATGATGCTACGAAGAAATTTGGAATTTATCTTTATTACACAGGAGGAAGATTATTATACGAGACACTGCACGCAAATTTACCAAACGTATTACCTTCAATAACTACTCTAAATAGATATTCATTTATTAATCGTCAACGTACTGAAGAAGGTGAAATTGATTTTATCGGTTTAGTAAAATATTTGAATGAAAGAAATGTTCCAAAAATTATTTGGATAGCCGAAGATGCTACACGCATTACGGGAAAAATTGAATATGACTCGAGGTCAAATAAAGTTCTTGGATTTGCTTTGCCTCTAAAAAATGGTTTACCTGAACAAGATAAATTCATTGCTACATCTGCAGAAGCTATGCAAAATTTTTTTAAAGTTGGTAATAAAGCTACATATGCATATGTAATAATGGCTCAACCTCTCTCTTATAATATTCCTGCATATTGTTTATCTCTATTTAGTACGGATAATAAATTTGATACAAAAAATGTTCTTGTACGGTGGAATTTTATGAAGGAAGAGGCAAAAAAATTTGGAATTACTATTGCGGGTTTTTCGTCTGATGGTGATACTCGTTTGTTAAAAGCAATGCGACTTAATAATTCTTTACCAATTACAAGCAATGAAATATTTCCTCGGAATTCAACGTGGCCTTGGTTTCAAATAAACATAAATAAAGTAGAAGAATGTTACATACAAGATACAACACATATTATAACTAAAATGCGGGCAAGATTTTTAAAAGAAGGGGATAATTCTCCCAATAGGAGATTATTTTGCTACTGCAGACCATCTCCATTATTTAGTGAAAAATGTTTCGAAAGATAAACATCTTCTGACATCTTTGGATTTAAAAGGAGAAGATAAAATGAATTATCTCGCAGGGGCAAAAATGTGTTCTTCATCTGTTATCAGTCATCTAAGAGAAATTACCAATAGTAATGGCACAATTGCATACTTAAATATAATGAATTTTATAATACTATCTTTTCTGGATGAATCTATAGTCTTAAGTGCTCGAGTTTATAACATATGGTATTCAATTTTTTTTCTAAGAATATGGAAAGCATGGATCAAAAGAAATAAGAATTATACAATAAAAGATAATTTTATAACCAACAACTGTTATCTTTGTATAGAGCTAAATGCACATAATTTGATAAAATTAATTACTTTATTTAAAAATAACAGCCAAATTTTCAAACCTAAAATGTTTCATCCTACAAATTTTAGTAGTCAAGCATGCGAAAAACTTTTTCGGGCAGCTCGATCTATGACTTCTACATATTCGACTGTCATTAATTTTAGCATTAAAGATTTAATATATCGTATTGATAGAATTAAACAAATAAATGCTATTACAAATGATCTTTCAGGAATATTTTTATTTCCTAGAGAAGATAAAAAAAAATCTAAAATTCAAAATGTTCCTACATATGAAGATATACAGAATTTGAATATCAACAAAATAGTTGAAAATGCACTAAAAGATGTTATTGAAGAAACTGAAAATTAGGTATAAAGATCGAAAATGACGAAGATTGGAAATTCATAGATATTCCTTTCCCAAAACTAGAAAGCGAATTTAAACGAGTTTGATGATATCAGAATATGAAATTGATAATAATTATATTATGAACAATGATATTGTAGATACAAACGTCGAAAACATTGACGATGCTATTTTATTTGAAACTCGTAATTCTGACGATTTAGGATTGAAAAGTCTAGAATTAAAAGATTTTTCAAAACGATTTCCACAAACATCAATAATCAGAAAATTCGCCTTTATAAAAGTTCAAATTGATAATAAAACAATGATTATTAAAAAGTCTTCATACTGTTGGCTTCTTGACGAATGCCAAGGTAAAATCAGTGCAGATAGATTACGAAGATTTATCACCGGTAACAAAACACCAACGAAAAGAAAGAAAAGTTGCATAACTCAATCAAAAAAGAAACAGAAATCTCAATTTTCCAGTTCTAAAAATAAGAAAGTAGAGTACCTTAATTTAGAAGATAAAGATAAATATTTTCTTGAAAATGAATCAAAAGTTTCGGAAATATTATTAGGAAAATATTACGCTGTTTATTACGATAATAAATATTATATTCGTCGAGTTATTGAACATTGTAATGAACACAACGTAAAAATAAAATTTCTTAAATCAGAACTTAATTCTTATGTTTGGCCACGTGATGAAGATATAGCAGTTATTAAAACGGAATTTATTTTTTATGGTCCAATAGAATTAATAGGAAATGGACCTTTTACATTAAAGCAGTCAGATTTATTAACAATAAATAATATATATAAGTCATTAAAAAGTAAGTTACAAAATTAATTTTTTACGTTATGTATAAAATGTTTATAAAAATAAGTACTACTGTCATAATATACTTTCAGTATCTATAAACTTAATGAGATTGAGACATTTACATTGAAGATATTTTTTTATTTTATGTAAAAAAAAAGATTTTTGTTCTATTGTCATTTAAAAAGATTATTTATTTGGTTTGTCTCTTTTTGTATCTAAGAATTATTATTCTCCATTTTCTATTTTTTTTTTTTATAAAATATATTTATAAAATTTATAAGTATGTCTATCATTTGATATTATTTATAAATTATTATCTACTTATGCAGGAATTTTAATGAAAACATTTATAATAAAGAAATGTTGTATTTGTAATTGTCTATGTTTTCTTCTTTTTTAATTTAATACTTATTTAATGTTTAATAAATTGCATCGTTATATAATCACACAAACGCGCGCATGCATACTTTATCATGTAAGTATAAATATGCTATATAATATTATTATACTATTGTTATAATATTAGATATATATTATAATAAGCGGTATGAGGCATTACGCATTACTAGGGCATTATAGGGCATTACTAGAGAATTAGTGGGTATTACTAGGCATTAATGGGCATTAATGGGCATTACTAGGGAATTAGTGGGCATTAGTGGGTATTACATGAAAAATTCAACAGTAATGCCCAATAATTGGGCATTAGTAGGCATTGGTGTACACAATTTTGGTCAGCGGTTTACCCCTCGATAAACACCTAATTAGTATCGCTACAGTATAGTAAAAACTATTAACATTTATTTAATTACAAGTAAATTGCCATGTCAAAAACGAAACATTTATTTAATAAAACATAATGTGTAACGTATTTTTCGGACTATAAGATGCACCTTTTATAAAGAAACATGGACTTAAATATTGGGTGCGTCTTAGGATCCGAAGGTGTCTCTAACTTTTGATGGTTCTTAAACTCGGACAATAGATTCAAAAGGCACCAAACCAATAGTGATTAAAACAACAAGTCACGAAAAAACTTCCTACATAGTAGTTTTAGCTTGTTGTGCGAACGGAAAAACCAACGCCTGTGGTAGTTTTCAAGGAAAAACATTATCAAAAGGTGAAATTTCTAGTGGTATTATTATTCACGTTCAAGAAAAAGGTTGGGTGGATGAGACAGGAATGAAATTATGGATAAAAAATATATGGTCGAAACAGAATCACCCAAGAAGCTTCTAAAGGGAATGATTACAGAAATAGCAGCGGTACTTTTAAGTCCTTCATTTTTTTAATCCATTAATTCACAATACAAATTATTTAAACTGTCTAACCGCCAACGGTGTTTAAAGGATATCTGGACCACGTAATAAAGTAATAATATTATTGGCTACACTGTCCAAGCAGTCGCAATAGAAGAATTTTATGAGTGAGGTTAATTGTCGTTGTGTGAGTTGCTTACAAGTGCTTGTTTTTTATTAACAACAATTAAATTAGACTAGTTTGTAATAAATATTAAAGGTATGTGTTTTGTTTGTAATTTAGGATATAAAGTTATTATATTTTATGGTTTTCAAAAGAGATATTAGTTATTATCTTACCGGTACTTTGAAGTACCGCTGGTAATGAAAGCGGTTTTTTTTTCAATTACATTGTTACTGTATGCCTTCGCGGTGGGACAGAAAACGTCCTCTTACGGATGAGGAGTTACTAGAACTAATAGAAAGGGATGATGATCGTGAAGAATATATGTTAGAATTGGACAACAGCATCGATACAGATATTAAACCTGATTCTGACCAAGAAGAAGTTGAAGTGTTCAGATATATTATCTGTGATAATTTTGAAGTGGAACCAGAACCTGTTCCACAAAATATCGAAATCGCAACATCAATAAATAAGTCAAATAAATCCCGTAAGCTATCAGCATCTAAAAATGAAAAAATAAAGAACCTGAGCGTAACTGGACAAAAATATATAGAGAAGAAATTCCATTGCCTCCACACGATACGGTTTCATGGGAGGAAGCATACTTTGCTGAATGTTTGACGCCTTGAGATGTATTTGTAAAGTTGTTGGGTAATACAGTTGAAATGTTTACCTTTCAATCGAACCTATATGCAACACAGAGGAATAAAAGTATCAATATTAGCCAGGAAGAAATGTTAGTATTTATTGGAATAAATTTATTTATGGGATATCATGTATTGCCCAAAATTGAAAGCTATTGGTCTACCGCAATTGACTTGATAGTTGGACTTTTACCTCAATGTATGTCCCGGAACAGGTTTCGAACTATACACACCTATTTATATCTCAATGATAATAGTGTAATTCCAAATGATAATAAACACAAACTTTACAAAGTCAGGTCGTATATCGACGCACTCGATTCAATTTTCGTAAACTATGTAGGAAAACAAAAGATGTGCGTAGATAAATCGATTGTAAAATTTAAAGGTCGTTCGTCTATAAAACAATACAACCCCAAGAAGTCCATAAGGAGAGGGTATAAATTTTGGGTTTTGTCTGATATGAGCGGATTTGTAAAGAAATTTGAAATTTATCAAGAAAAGGCAAACACAGTTATTGAAAAATTTGCAAGTTACCCATTGGGTGCTAGAGTTGTTCTAAATATGACTGAACAGGGTTGGCATAAAGATAAGGTAGTATATTTTGATAATTATTTCAACAACGTCGGCCTTCTCGAGCGATTAAAACTTGAAGGAGTATTAGCATGTGGAACGATAAGAAGCGATCGAAAAAATTTGCCTAAAAATATTGCAAGTACTAAAGATTTAAAACGGGACGAGTTTGATCATAGAACTTCCAATACTGGCATTACTTTCTACAAGTGGATGGACAATAAAATGGTCTATCTTGCCTCCAATTTTCATGGAACTGAACTGTTCAACTCAAGAGAAAATTACGAGATGGCACCACTGAACATGTAAATGCTCTCAAAGTTGTTAAAGATTACCACCAATTTATGGGGGCAGTTGATCATCATGACCAATTGCAGCAATGCTATAGAATCGATCGACGCTCCAAAAATGGTGGCATCGAATTTTTTGGGGATAGTTGGAAATAACATTGGTAAATGCATATGTAGTCTACAAAAGAATTAAGAATGAACCAAAAAAATTCTTTTAAAGTTTAGGAGAAAAGTAGCAATCGGAATGTGCAGCAAAACAACAAAATTTGCACTAGGAAAGAGGCAATCATTCCAGTCATTGGGCACCCCTCCTAAGAAGAGGCGTTATAATTACAGCGTATCAAACGAAATTAGGCTTGGAAATAGAGAAAATCATTGGCCCAAATTTGTAGAACGAAGAGGTAGGTGTGAAATGTGTAGCGCTCAAGGTGTACAGTCAAAACCACATTCTGCTTGCTCCACATGTGGTGTTTTTCTTTGCATAAATGAGAAGAAGAACTGTTTTAAGCAATACCATGATATGTAATAATTAATAATTATGTTTTTAATTACCAATGTAAATTTAATGATTTTAATAAATGTTCCTTTCATGTTTGTTTTTTTTGTTAACTCATAAGTTATATAACATGTGGCAAGTACGCTTTAACCACCAACGGTACCTACAAGTACCTGTTATCAAACTACTTCGAATTACAATTTTTAATATTTGTCTCAATTGTTGGTACCAAAGTTAATGAATTCAAACAGGTATTTAAAAAAATAAAACTCTTAACCAACATATTTCTAGGTGTGGCATTCTAGGGTATCAAAATGTTGTGATACTCTAGAGTACCGCTGGGAGATAAAGGGTTAATACAAAGTAAAAACGACATCCAAACGCATACCTGTGATCTGTAACGTACATTTCAAGTCAAAACCCACAAGAAAGCGATACCAGCACAATTCAAAAAATTAAAAGCATAAATACAAATCTCAACAATGTACTACGGCCAATTCTAAACCTGCAGACTTTATTTCCTGCAAACTTGTAAAAATACTCATACGGCAAGTTATTTAAATTATTTTACCTTATTTACCAAAGAAAACTTTTATCTGGTTGTCGGCAGATATTTCTCGGGAGCCATCAGAATTACGTTTAGTAAACAACTCAGAATTGGAGTACAAATAAATAACGTGATTATCGTATCACGCGAGACACGAAAATTTAGTTTAACGAAAAAAATTAAATATGTTAAGAGAATTTTAGAACTTAAAAACCTACCTGAAGATCAGTCTAATTAATTAACTAGAATAATGTGCTGGCGCGTCTTATTAGTTTTTTTTGTGGACTGTATTATGAAAGTGTAACAAAACACGAGTTTTAAATGCGAAAATTGTATGCATGTAAAAGTAAACAGAAGCGATAAATTTCTCACCAATATTGTCCCAGGTGTGTGGTCCTCTTCAATGTGGCTGCAATGCCCCCGGGGGAGTCAGTTGAATGCACTGTTGCAAGCACTATACTTTATTGTGTATAGCTTGTCGCGCACAACCGTTCCGGTACTAGGTCGAATGAAGAGTCCTCGATTTTCGTAACAAAACTACTTTTGCACGCGTTTATTCTATAAGAGGCGCAAGCGCACTGCACAACTTTAATTCCACTATAGTTTGTTTTAACTAATACGAAACATTCTGCCCACCAAAATAGCTTTGGGCTATTTTTTTTAAAACTTAACACGAAAAATTTAACTTTGATCGAGTCTTGTATGTATGTAGAACTAAATAAATATAATAATGATTACGAAACTATAATAAAGAACACTAAATAATTAATATTTATTATTGAGACGGCAATGGGCATAGTATGACCATTGGTCTTTTCAAATTCCCTCGTGAAGTTTTTACAGTGGCTACACGAGGTACTCCATCGCTTCCAGAATGAAGCTCTATAATTTTGGCGAGTTTCCGATTTAAAGGAGGAACACCCTCTTCTTTGATGAGCACCAAAGTACCTATGTCAACGCCGTCGAGTCTCTTGGACTTGTACCACCGACCACGTTAATACAATTGGTGTAAATACTCATTGTGCCATCGAACCCAAAAACTTTGATGCATAGCTTGAATCAACTGCCAACAAGAGAGCCTAGAGATTTTTAAATAAGACAAGTCTGGGTCCGGAGGTGCTGTCAAGGGTTCTAAAGTAAGAAAGTGACCTGGTGTCAGTGACGAAAAATCATTGGGATCTGAACTTATACTGCACAAGGGTCTTGAAATCAACAATGCTTCAATATGAGGGATTAAAGTATGAAACTCCTCGTACATGAGCACTTGGTTTCCAACAACACGAAATAAGTGAGTTTTCACCGATTTAACGGCGCTTTCCCAAATACCTCCGAAGTGAGGGGTAGACGGGGGGTTAAAATACCACGAAATGGCTAACGATTCTGCACAGTGTCGGAAATCCTTTAAAAGTTGGCGACTAGCGCCGACGAAATTTGTGCCGCAGTCGTTGCAAATGTGTTGACACCGACCACGACGAGCAATAAAACGACGAAGGCAAGCGATAAAGGCATCAGTCGACAAGTCTGATACGACTTCCAAATGAAGAGCCTTAGTGGCGAAACAAACAATCACACAAAGATATGCCTTGCAAGTCTTGGTGCCTCTTGCACGATGCATGTTAATCGTAAAAGGGCCGGCAAAATCGATACCGACGGAACTAAAAGCCTTGGCTTGAGAAACACGAAATGAAGGCAATTCACCCATAACTGGACTGACAGGAATAGGGCGAAGACGATAACAATGATAACACTTAGATAGTATTCTACGAACTGCGCGAAGCGATGGGATGATCCAAAATCGTTCTTGAAGCAAGTACATCTTGTGTTTACTCCCGAATGTAAATTTTGTGTGTGCACTTGTTTAATCAACAAATTTGTTATACGGTGTTTATTGGGTAATACCGCTGGATGTTTTGCGGAATCGGGAAGATTGGAATGAATCAGTCTCCCGCCTACTCTTAAAATGTCATTCGAATCAAGAAATAAGCCTAGACGTTGCAGATGTTTAGACAAAGGCTCACCTTGACGAACGGCTTCGATTTCAACCTTAAGTGAACTAAATTGGACCACCTTGACAATAACCATAAGAGCAGTGTGAAGCTCCACCGACGATAAAAATAGCGAATTGATGGTAGCTTTTCTAACATTAAAGATTCTCAGACAATATGCGACTATACGTTGAATTTTGTGTAACGACGAAAATTTGTTTGATAAGTTTTCCAGCCAGGTTGATTCTACAGTAACAATCAAAGTAATGCGTTTCTCCTCAGAAATTGCTTCCAGAGAAGGGACGAACAATTTTGGCAAAGGCCAATTTTCTTCAGACAACGACAAAAATTCAGGACCACCATAGCGGATGCTCGGGTAATACCGAAGGAAATAAACCTCTGGTAGCACAATCAGATGGGTTGTTTGAAGAACTAATGTAACTCCACTGTTCGGGAGAAATACGTTCTTGGATGTAACTAACACGGTTAGCTACAAACATTTTTAAACGATAAGTAGGTGACTTAATCCAAGTCAAAGGGACGGAAGAATCAGTGTAACAACAGATTTTTTCAAAGGTTACATTTGAATAAGTAGTTTTAACAAAATGAACTAATTTAGACAAAAGTACGGTAGCACATAGTTCTAGCTTGGGTAGAGAAAGACATTTCAAAGGGGCGACCTTTGATCTAGCCATAACAAAGTGAACAGATATTTTTCCTGACGGAAATACTAAACGAAAATATGCAATAGCCCAATATCCTTTCTCGGACGCGTCACAAAAACCATGTAGTTGTATGCTACAGGCTTCATCAATAGGGATATAACGAGGAATTTGAATTGAATCAATATATGAAAATTCAGCAACAAATTTTTTCCAAAATATGACAATAGATTCAGGAGGAGGATCATCCCAATCCAACCCCAGCACCCAAAATTGTTGAATGAGTTGTTTGAGTGAAAAGGTAACTGGTGTAATAAATCCTAGAGGATCGTAAATCCTAGCAACTGTCGAAAATAAAATCCGCTTGGAAAGACGATTTTCTAAAGGCTGCATGTCAAATGAAAAATGATCATGTATCGAGTGCCACTGAAGACCAAGCACTTTTATGGTAAACTTAAGATCATTTGCGACTAAATTTGGTTTTACTTGTTGATACCTACTCAGTAGGAATATCTTCTAACAGTAGTGGACTGTTGCTAGCCCATTTGCGTAGTTCGAAGCTGCCAGCACGTAGTAGTTCGATGAGTTGACGTTTTAGTTCATGAGTTGCCTGGAGAGTGAACGACCCAGTCAATACATCATCAACATACAAATTATTTCTCAAAGCGTGAGCAGCCAATGGGTAGCTATTTTCTCCTAGTTCAGCTAGTTTTAAAATTGTGCGAATGGCGAGAAAAGGAGCGGATGAAACTCCATATGTAATTGTGTTCAACTGATAGGTTGAAATTGGTTCTGAAGGATTCCGTCGCCATTGTATCAATTGATAAAACGATCCGTTTCTGATATCAATATTTGCCTGTACATTTGTTTTATGTCAAGGACAAAAACGAACTTGGGAATACGAAATGCCAAAAGTATTTTTACAATATCATTCTGGAGCTTAGGTCCAGTGAGTAAGGTATCATTCAATGAAATACAATTCGAAGCTCGAGCCGAAGCATCAAAAACAATTCTCAATTTAGGTTTATTATTTTCTAGTTTGAACACGACATGGTGTGGAATAAAATACGCATTATTGTTAGCTGGAGGCGTTGATAAAAGCGACATGTGACCAAATGCTTCGTAATCACGCATGAAATCTACATACAAATTTCGCAAGTCTGGATTAGTTTCGAGACGACGCTCTAGTGACAATAGACGTTTAATGGCAATAGATTTCAAGTCCAGAAACTCACGAGCATTTTCTCTAAATGGGAGACTCACGCCAAACCTACCATTGGGTAACCGATGCAACGAGTTATCAAAAGATTGTTGAACAAGGTCATCATCCAGGGACGACAAACTCTTCGATGGAATGTCGTCAAGCTCCCAAAAATGTTTAAGATTAATATCCAAACAAGGATCGATAGATACAAAGAGCGAATGAATAACATTGGTTGAGATGGGATCGACAGTACCAAATATCATGTAACCAAATATGGTGTTGACGGCAACAGGCGAAATTTCTTTGCCATCAATTTTCCCATCGAGGAAAATACGACTGGCAACATCAGAGCCCAATAACATTTGTACTGGAGAAGAATGTCTCCAGTTTTCATCTGCGAGTTTTATGTTTTCCAAATGAGACCAATACGATTGAATATACTTGTTTGGAAGATTACCGCAAATAGACGGCAAAACCATTAAGTTTATTTTCAAATTGTTGTCCGTGGGGACTGAATCATATTCCTGAATGGGACGAATTGTACCAGATATCACACCTAACGTTTGGTGTGAAGTCTCGCCCAAACCAGAAATAGGAATCAAAGAAGGACGAGACGATATACCAATAGACTTACGACAAGACTCCGTAATAAATGAAATTTGACTCTCAGTGTCTACTAGAGCACGAATAATTTGAGGTTGATTTCTCTTGTCGAGAATTTCCAAACAAACCGTGGATAGCAGAGCTAGACAAGTTGTCGCCTCACACCCAACTGTTGTAGTACAAGTAGCATTATTAGACGAACTGGTTTGCAAATTTTCTTCACGAGTTGGAGTTGAAGAAGGTGGTGACGTAGCAATCGACGACACAAAATGTAACAATGTATGATGATTTTTATTGCAAGTTTTGCACGAAATTTTTGACGGATAAGAGGACATGTTATGATTTGGTCGAAGACAGTTCAAACATAACGAAGATGTTTGGCTTGCTCGTGACGCTTGTTTGGAGACAATTTAAGAAATTGCTCGCATGAATACAATACATGATTTCCCTTGCAAATAATGCAGGAGAACGAATTGTTCTTAGGAGAAGTGTTAGTCTCAGCTAAGAATGTCCTAGCTTCAAGTCAGAATTGGAACGAATGAGACCTTGTTTATTAATAGTACCTTTAAGCACTTTCGGTTGTTTACTTGAGACAAGATTCTCTAAGGCTACACATTGTTTTGACAAAAACTCTTTGACGCAATTGAATGTAGGCACATCAGTAGAATTGAAATGCAATTCGAATCGTTTACGAGTTTCCTCATCGAGTTTACATAATAAAAGATCTACAAGAACGAAATCCCAATTTTCAACATCAAATTCTAACGATCCCAAAATCGATAAGTTTTCTGTGAAACAGTCAATTAAATTTCAAAGTTGTTTTACGTTTTCCGCATGCATAGGCGGGTAGTTTTTTATTAAACCCCAATGGTGATCAGCCAAAAGACGTTTATTATTATATCTAGAACATGCTCTATCAAAAGGATAGAATAATATTCGTTATCTACGTTTCGACACAAAGTCTCTAAAGCTGGTTGCAATTCTGGTTCTGTGTTTACCAATACACTAATATACTTTTCAGTAAAATTCTTGTAGATAGATTCAACCATTCGACATTTCAACTTGAATAATTTATGTACAGAATCGTTGTATTGTGCCTTTTCAGAAAGTTCGAAAATGTCATGAATCCTAGCAGCGTAGAGCTTTAATAAAGTTACAGACGTATTTGTGTCAGGCTTTTTGTATGAAAATAACAAACGACAATTATTTCAATTAACAACGACCGACAATAATCTTATTGTAAATTCAATCACCGAAAATGATCCAATAAAGTCATTATCCAATTTGTAATGTAAAATGCGAAATGAGTAGTTAGATACCTAAAGCTTCCTTTTGTATTTTAGAACGCTTATTTGAAACAAAATGACAACCCTTAACAAGAAGGTTTATAGAATGCCCCAAGGGTTTAGTCATTCAAACAAGAAATATAGCTAAAATATTTAGTGGTTATAAACCCTTAAGAATGCAGGTACGTATTTTGATAAAACTGAAATGTTGTTTTCAGCTGTGCATAAGCCAAAGGGAATGACCTACTAGACAAGTATACAACATTTTACAATAGAACAACTTTGAAGCCAGCATTTGCAACAGGTTTTCTATACGAACTATTTAACTATATCTGTAAAATGATTAATAATGCTCTCTAACTAAATTATTGCTAAATCGTAATATATCTATAATCAAATAATGATCTCTAATTAATAGATTTGTGTATCAAAATTTTTTATATATAAGTAAATACAATTATGATGCGAATATTTGCTAATCGAAGCTTTACATACATACAAGCTAAAACGAAATGAATGAATTTATTAACCATGGACAGTTCTATCACGCGAAGAAGGACCAAAATGTAATTAATTAACTAGAATAATGTGCTGGCGCGTCTTATTAGTTTTTTTTGTGCACTGTATTACGAAAGTGTAACAAAACGCGAGCTTTAAATGCGAAAATTGTATGCATGTAAAAGTAAACAGAAGCGATAAATTCACTCACCAATATTGTCCCGGGTGTGTGGTCCTCTTCAATGTGGCTGCAATGCCCCCCGGGAGACTCAGTTGAATGCACTGTTGCAAGCACTATACTTTATTGTGTATAGCTTGTCGCGCACAACCGTTCCGGTACTAGGTCGAATGAAGAGTCCTCGATTTTCGTAACAAAACCACTTTTGCACGCGCTTATTCTATAAGAGGCGCAAGCGCACTGCACAACTTTATTCCACTATAGTTTGTTTTAACTAATACGAAACAATCACTATACTTGTGGATTACACCCAAGTAATTAATTATTTTCGGTATACTTTGCTTTAGCATTATATACTATACATATTCTGCAATTTCCTCACCACTATTAGTGTCAGAGGACTCCATACACTGGCTAAACACGATGATGCTCATATTTTCACTCATAATGAATCTTGCATTCCAACAACCGCCGAAATCAATGACAAAATTATGTATTTATAAAGTGTGGTTATTGTAGCTGCTTTTTCCCATCCAGTCACTGCTAAGACGCTAAACTCAGAGCGCATTTACAGCTAGCAATTACGTGAGTCTAATATATTACTCCGTTTCAGTGCTGCTTTTTTTTATATTGAAACCACACGAAATTGCGCTCAATTCGAACTTAGCTCGCCCTAGGTCAATGAGTGGAAAACGCCATAAAAATACGGCACATGATGCAGTCTCACACTAACAAACGTCCTTTCGCATGCAATTTGTGTAATTACACCACATCACAAAAAAATAATATACCAAGACATTTTTGGTCGCATAGTAACGAACGTCCATTCGCTTGCAATTTGCGTAATATTACCACATCACAAAAAGGTAATTTAGAAGTACATTTTCAGTCCCATACCAACGAACGTCCATTCGCCTGCAATTTGTGTAATTATACCACATCACAAAAAAATTATTTACCAAGACATTTTCGGTCGCATAGTAACGAACGTTTAATGGCATGGAATTTGTGTGATTATTCTGCAAACCAAAAATATGATATACAAAAACATGTACAATCGCATACTAACAAACGCCCATTTGTATGCAGTTTGTGTAATTTTTCTATAATACAAAAAAGTAGTTTAAAACAACATATACGAACACATACTTACGAACGCCCATTGCGTGTAATTTGTGCAATTATTCTGCATCACAAAAAGGTACTTTAAAAAAAACATATACGAACGCATACTACAGAACGTCCATTTTCATGCAATTTGTGCAATTATTCTGCAACACAAAAATGTGATGTACAAAAACATATACCAACGCATTCTAAAGAACCTCCATTTTCATGCAATTTGTGTGATTAGTCTGCAACACAAAAATGTAATGTACAAAAACATATACAAACACATACTAACGAACGTCCATTTCTATGTAATTTGTGAAATTATTCTGCAATTCAAAGAGGTAGTTTAAAAAAACATATACGAGAACGCATACTTACCAGCGCCCGTTTGCGTGCAATTTGTGTAATTATTCTGCTTCACAAAAAAGTAATTTAAAAATACATACGCGAACGCTAGTTAAGGTTCGGGCCTTGGGAGCTGCCTTTTTAAAAACCAGTTCCAAAACTTCTTAACAAATTTATTTATTAATGCAGAATTGACTTATGGAATTTTGCAAATTAATTAAATATTACTTTAAATCGAAATTGCACTAGTTAATTGTACTATGATGAGTAGTCTAGCTATCCATCAGACTACGCAACTGGGACAAAGGCTCCTTAGTAACCCTTTGGAGGTTGAACAATGCCTATATGTGTTTATGAATAAGTATTTGTATTGATTAATGAATCAAGTGTATTACGGAATTCTAGCCAGCATTCATGACCAGTTGAGAAATGCGATAACTGAATTGTTGGAAGCTTTATGTGAGCGTGCTGGCGGTAGTACAAACTAATTTTAATGAATAATTTTGGCGGAAGTTCCAAATACATAAATAAAGCAAGTGCAAGACAAAAGTACTTACCAATTCAGCATCGACTGCAGAAGATCAACAGGAAACCACTCTTCTACTAGATTCAAAAAGGGCACCCTTAATCAATATAGCTATTGGTGGCGGCGGACGAGTTCGACAGGTGGCTGCTGATATTGGAACGGCGACACACGTTTTACTTATATATTGGAAACAACACCTTTCAAAGCAAAGTACGAAAAGCAACTAAATTTGTAACTTAACTTTCAACATCTGCGAGTTATCAACTAGATAAATAAACTATATACAAATGTTAGCATTTCTACTTTTAATAAAATTACCTTAATGGCGGCAACATACCGCCCACCCAAAACAATGTTTTGATAAAAAATACAAAAGCAAAAAACACAAATTAAATAACTTAACTATAATATAATTACTCCAAACAGAATAAGTAAATTAACTTCTAGTAATGAAAGAATAAAAAATTATTATTCAGAATCTAACAGCCGTAGGGTTGCCATTTTACATAGAGGTCTGACATAAACTACTGTGCTAGTTTTAATTTTGGCAATTCTAACTCTGCCATCCTTGCTAGGATAAATCTCAAGAATTTTGCCAAGTGGCCAGGACAACGGGGGCGTGTCACTAACCTTTAATAGAACAATATCACCAATCTTTATATTTGGTTGATTTGCATACCATTTTTGTCGCGGCATTAGCGTGTGTAAATACTCGCTTGACCATTGGCGCCAGAATGACTGGGTAGCTTGTTGAAGTAAATGATAGCGATCCACACCCCTTAATTTAACCTTTTCAAAATCCATTTCTGGGGGTGCTAACAAAGGGGATTCAATTAAAAAATGACCCGGAGTGAGGTAATCCGTACCTTCATTTGGATCTGATAAAATAGAACCTAGCGGACGACTGTTCATTATTGCCTCTACGCGGGTAATAATAGTAGTCATTTCTTCAAAAGTAAGGATCCTAGGATATAAGACTCTGTGCAAATGATGCTTAGCGGATTTGACACCCGATTCCCATAAATAACCCCCAAAATGCGGAGCAGATGGTGGGTTAAGGTTCCATTTAATTCTGATAGTAGAAACGTGATCAGCGATAGCGGTATTACAGTCCTTTAACATTTTATAAACATCGGCGAAATAATTGGACGCGCCCTTAAAATTAGTCCCGCAATCACAAAATATTTAGTGGCACAAACCTCTGCGAGCAACAAATCTATCTAAGGCAGCAAGAAATGCAGGGGTGGATAGACCCGATACGAATTCTAGATGTACCGCCTTGGTAGCTAAACAAACGAATATGGCCAAATAACCTTTTGATTGCGGAGCATTTCTTCTGTGACTTTCTTTGATTGTCCAAGGTCCAGCAAAATCAATCCCCGTATTCCAGAACGGACTCGATTGCTGAACTCTAGCTTTTGACAAATTTGGTATTTGCGGTTCACAGGTTTGAGCCTTTAATCTATAACAGCGCATGCATTTATAAATACGATGACGTATTAACTGACGAATTCCGGGAATCTAATATTGACATTGCATGAGAGATTGCATTAGACGCGGACCTCTGTGCAACGTTATTTTATGTGTATAATCGCATATTAAGACCGCCAGATGGGAATCTCTGGGAATTAATATGGGATGCTTGGCGTCATAGGGGAGAGTCGTATTCACAAGACGACCGCCCACCCTCAGCAAGTTTTGATTATCTAGAAACGGAGTTAACTTTTGTAACGACGGAGAACACAACTGATTCGTTTTTACTTGGTGTATTTTATCAGAATAATAGAATGCCTGTACTTCTTTTATGCATAGATACCTAGCATTTTGTAATTAAATCGAAGAAAGCGGACCAGTACGTCGTGGAAGTTGTAATTTTTTACATCGAGAATTAAAACAAAATCTCAATACAAAAGCAATACTTCTTTGCAATTTACTAAAACTTGAACATTTATTTATTAATTCTAATAGAGGCAATATTTTAGCGGTGGTGTCAATAAGCGTTTCAGACTTTAATTCTGATACTAAATTATCCTGTAGGGGACTGCAAGAATTTAAGTTCCAGGTACTAAAGGGCGTATACAAATAACGAGGCCCTTCCACCAGAGGGTAAATTGCGATAAGAATTTGGGTTGTAAACCCCTACTTGCACAATCACTAGGATTGTCTTGTGTTGAAACATGATGCCAATAAGTAGGCAGAGAAGTTTCTAAAATTTCAACAATTCTATTAGACACAAACGTTTTTAAGGTATGAGGCGGTGTACGTAACCAAGCAAGTACAACTGACGAATCTGTAAATAAATGAACGGAGCATGGTGCGATTTGTTTTATAAAACATTCGACGGAATTTAATAGACGACTTAAAAGAACTGCAGCAGATAATTCCAAGCGAGGAATACTTAAAGTTTTAAGCGGGGCTACACGACTTTTAGCTTTAAGCAAATAAATATTGATATAATTTTGAAATTCGCAGCGGATATATATGACCGCTCCATATCCCTTTGACGAACCATCACAAAATCCGATCACTTGACGAGAAAGTGCTAACTTAAAATCGATATGACGAAAAATTCTAATTTCAGTTAACAAGGGTAAATCAATAACGAATTGTTTCCATTCTTCTTGAATTTTAATTGGAAGCGGCTCATCCCAGTTTAATCCTAATAACCATACCCTTTGAATTAGTAATTTTGCGTAAAAAATAACTGGCGTAAGCCACCCTAAAGGGTCATAAAATTTTGCAATTTCAGACAACATACTTCTTTTAGTCATAACACTTGAATTCGAATTTGTACGATACGAAAAACAATCTTCATATTGAACACCGGGGATCTTAATAGAATTATTTTCTGTATTTAAAATTAAAGCGTGATTGCGATAATCAATGGGTACACCCTCAAGAACAGATTGATGATTGCTAATCTATGTTCGTAAACTAAAACCTTCTAGTTTAAAAATGTCTATTAACTGCGTTTGTAATTGTAATGCTTCTTGAATGGTATCTACACTTTCGCAGATATCATCCACATAAGTTTGGTGCATTATTGCTTTTGAAGCTAAAGGAAATTGTTGATCTTCATCTTCAACCAATTGATGAAGCACCCTTTGCGCTAAATATGGTGCGGTTGACACGCCGAAGGTGATCGTATTTAATTCGTATTCTTGAATGTCACCGTCGGGTTCAGTGCGGTAGTAAATGGTTGAAATTTACGTTAATCTTTGTTTATTAATATTTGGCGGTACATTTGTTGAACATCACAACAAACGACTACAGCGTGAAGTCGAAAATTGCAAATGATGTCTGTTATATCACGTTGCAATTTAGGACCTGGTAAACGAAATCATTATAGATTTACGGATTTAAAGGATGAGGGCGATTAACGACGCGTCGTCAACTTTCAATAATTTTGGTAGTAAAGCCTGTTTTCAACGCAGTGATTGGAATAATATAATTAGCAATGTCAGAAGCTATATTCAGACCTAAGTTTTGATTATTCTAAAATTGGATTCAATTAAAGTGAGAGTTGGCGTTGTAAGGTTTTCAAATTAATAGCGTTTCTGAGCGTACATCCTCGTATCAGGTAGAATGATTTTCCTCAAGAAATAGGACAGACTAGAGTTGTCTCCTTAAGATCAGAATGAACAATCTTATCAAACTATTCAATTATAAACTTCAGCGATTAACAATCAATAGAGGCGTTACCTTTAACTTTCAAAATTTCAAGAATGTCTAAAGATCTGATCAACATGAAGAAGCGAAGTTCCATACATTTGTATACTAAGTGTACAGTAGGGTTGGCGCTACAATTTGCACAACCCTCAAAATTGAACTAACACTGGTTGTCTTAATAAAGATGAATTGCCAAATTTCGAGTTTAAATGGTTCAATCAAACAATTACAAAGACCCTTTATTTGAAATAAGGATAGTAGACAATCTGACAAAGCGATATGAAATAATGGGTACATGGTGGTCGTTAACCAATTTGATCAACTATTTAAGCATTTGTAACAAGCATTGATAATTATGAATTATTTAATGGTGTAATCGAACATTAACAAAACCTTTATTGTTCTCGAATAGCGATATAATGACACCTCAACCACTTGATTCGATCGATACCAAATCCAGTTTTGTACAAGATGTAATAGCTAACTTGAACCAATCATATAGAAACTAATTGCTTACACAAGGGTAACAAATGACAATTGTTCATCGAAACATTTTCGGTAACAGAGCAGGACAAAGTCTGCAGTGCAGAATTTGATTCAGCCACTACTATATTATTGTCATCTTTCAGTGAAACACTATTTTGGCAATCTCGTATAGTATTTAATGAGGAACGATTTTTATTATCATTAATCATGTGCAATAAACTATGATGTCTGGGATTTCCACAATCTACACATTTTGACTGAGATCTACATACAGAAAATCTATGAAAACCTAAATAAACAATTAAAACATAATGCAAATTTCTTTACAACATCATAACGTTGAGAAATGGGAAACTCCTTAAACTTTTCACATGCGTAGATTTTATGTGATGAATTGCATAAGCGGCATCCAGGATTTCCGCTTGTAATGTCAGATTTATTGGAAGCGATAGACAATGAATTGCGTGGATTGCTAAAATGTCCCATATTTGATTTAGTCATTGCAAGAACAGGCTTACATGATTGCGGAGGCGCGGACTTTAATCCTATCTTCTACAAATTTGATCAAGTCGTTACATTTAGGAATATCAATATCAGAACATTTGAATTCAAATTCTTTGCGTGAGGTAGGCGACAGTGATCGTAGACCAGCGTATAAAATAGTAAAGTCAAATAAATCAGGAATTTAAAGTGCCTTTAAAGCGTTTAAATTCGTACTAAATACTTCAACAAACGAATTTAATGATCTCGAGGAGTCTTCATACAGTGTACGAAATGAAAATATTTTATCTAAATAATTTGAAGCTAGTAAACGTTTATTTTGAAAGCGTTTTATTAAAGTTTGCATTGCAATATCGTAATTCTGATCTGATATTGATAAGGATTCAATAAGTGATAATGCGTGTTGTTTTAATAAGCTTCTTAAATACGTTAATTTTTCCAACCTTTGAAAGTGATTTATTTTATGAATCAGTGACGTAAAGAGAGTTAGAAGTTCGGCCAATCGCTTATTTTTACCCCATCAAACGGTTCAATTTCTATTTTCGGTCATTTTGCCGATTGAGATTCAATATATACGAAATTAGACGAAGTGGCGGCGGAGGTTTGCCCTTCAATTGTCGATCGTGTTTGAACGTTTAATTTACGAGCTTGCATTTTTATACTAAAGTAAAGTTTATCATAGGCTACTGAAGGTTGATTAACGTCAATGCGCTCACTTTCTTACTACCTTAAAATTTAAAATTCCTATTTTATCATTTATAGCGTTCAAAAGCGATCTAAATCATCTTCCATTCTATTGAAACGCGAAATGAAACTATCTAATTCTGGTGCGTATAATTGTTCCTTTTCTAATAACAAAATACATCTGTTTCCTACGTCATAAAAGGCTTGAATTCTGGCAAAATATTTTTCTTTTAGGCTTCGTGCTTTTATTGAAGGTTGCATCATCATTAGGTCTTCAGTCCTAGAACTGGTTAGACGCGTACCATCATTGTTCCCTATTCTGAACTAATCTACAGATTTCCTGAAAGTATGCACAGTTTGCATGCTATAACTGTCTGATCTAGGTCTACATCTACCTTTTTTCCTATCTCTGCTTGTAATATTCACATACTATTCAAAATGCCTTAGAATATTCCGCCCTTCCTATTTCTTTATTTCCCAGATATCCTTGTTCTACTATTTCAGTAACTTATTTGTTATTATCTTTGTCTGTACCATCTATCGTCTCATCATCTGAGCATTTCAAAAGACTGCTACCGTTTTTATGTCTGCGTTTCAGCAACATTTTTAACATGTTTCTATTTATACAATTGAGAGGATGGTTATTAAAGAAGTGTGCGATTGCATTATTGAAAGGCTTAAGTAGTCGTTTTTTATATTTATTTTGAGGGAAAATTCATTAAATTTAAGTTACCTCTTTGGTAGATTTTAACATGGTTCTGAGGCGACTCTATGGCGGGTTTACACTTGTCAATACCAATGTTGTTCTATGAAGATTGTATATGGATCTGAGGCGACCCTATGGCGGGTTTTACACTTGTCAGATACCAATGTTGTTCTATGAAGATTGTATATGGATCTGAGGCGACCCTATGGTGGGTTTACACTTGTCAGATACCAATGTTGTTCTATGAAGATTGTATATGGATCCGAGGCGACCTCTATGGTGGGTTTACACTTGTCAGATACCAATGTTGTTCTATGAAGATTGTATATGGATCTGAGGCGACCCTATGGTGGGTTTACAGCTTGTCAGATACCAATGTTGTTCTATGAAGATTGTATATGGTATCTGAGGCGACCCTATGGCGTTTACACTTGTCAGATACCAATGTTGTTCTATAGATTGTATATGGATCTGAGGCGACCCTATGGTGGGTTTACACTTGTCAGATACCAATGTTGTTCTATGAAGATTGTATATGGATCTGAGGCGACCCTATGGTGGGTTTACACTTGTCAGATACCAATGTTGTTCTATGAAGATTGTATATGGATCTGAGGCGACCCTATGGCGGGTTTACACTTGTCAGATACCAATGTTGTTCTATGAAGATTGTATATGGATCTGAGGCGACCCTATGGCGGGTTTACACTTGTCAGATACCAATGTTGTTCTATGAAGATTGTTATGATCCGAGGCGACCCTATGGCGGGTTTACACTTGTCAGATACCAATGTTGTTCTATGAAGATTGTATATGGATCTGAGGCGACCCTATGGTCGGGTTTACACTTGTCAGATACCAATGTTGTTCTATGAAGATTGTATATGGATCTGAGGCGACCCTATGGTGGGTTTACACTTGTCAGATACCAATGTTGTTCTATGAAGATTGTATATGGATCTGAGGCGACCCTATGGTGGGTTTACACTTGTCAGATACCAATGTTGTTCTATGAAGATTGTATATGGATCTGAGGCGACCCTATGGTGGGTTTACACTTGTCAGATACCAATGTTGTTCTATGAAGATTGTATATGGATCTGAGGCGACCCTATGGCGGGTTTACACTTGTCAGATACCAATGTTGTTCTATGAAGATTGTATATGGATCTGAGGCGACCCTATGGCGGGTTTACACTTGTCAGATACCAATGTTGTTCTATGAAGATTGTATATGGATCCTGAGGCGACCCTATGGCGGGTTTACACTTGTCAGATACCAATGTTGTTCTATGAAGATTGTATATGGATCTGAGGCGACCCTATGGTGGGTTTACACTTGTCAGATACCAATGTTGTTCTATGAAGATTGTATATGGATCTGAGGCGACCCTATGGTGGGTTTACACTTGTCAGATACCAATGTTGTTCTATGAAGATTGTATATGGATCTGAGGCGACCCTATGGTGGGTTTACACTTGTCAGATACCAATGTTGTTCTATGAAGATTGTATATGGATCTGAGGCGACCCTATGGCGGGTTTACACTTGTCAGATACCAATGTTGTTCTATGAAGATTGTATATGGATCCGAGGCGACCCTATGGCGGGTTTACACTTGTCAGATACCAATGTTGTTCTATGAAGATTGTATATGGATCCGAGGCGACCCTATGGCGGGTTTACACTTGTCAGATACCAATGTTGTTCTATGAAGATTGTATATGGATCTGAGGCGACCCTATGGCGGGTTTACACTTGTCAGATACCAATGTTGTTCTATGAAGATTGTATATGGATCTGAGGCGACCCTATGGCGGGTTTACACTTGTCAGATACCAATGTTGTTCTATGAAGATTGTATATGGATCTGAGGCGACCCTATGGCGGGTTTACACTTGTCAGATACCAATGTTGTTCTATGAAGATTGTATATGGATCTGAGGGGACCCTATGGCGGGTTTACACTTGTCAGATACCAATGTTGTTCTATGAAGATTGTATATGGATCTGAGGCGACCCTATGGCGGGTTTACACTTGTCAGATACCAATGTTGTTCTATGAAGATTGTATATGGATCCGAGGCGACCCTATGGCGGGTTTACACTTGTCAGATACCAATGTTGTTCTATGAAGATTGTATATGGATCCGAGGCGACCCTATGGCGGGTTTACACTTGTCAGATACCAATGTTGTTCTATGAAGATTGTATATGGATCTGAGGCGACCCTATGGCGGGTTTACACTTGTCAGATACCAATGTTGTTCTATGAAGATTGTATATGGATCCGAGGCGACCCTATGGTGGGTTTACACTTGTCAGATACCAATGTTGTTCTATGAAGATTGTATATGGATCTGAGGCGACCCTATGGTGGGTTTACGCTTGTCAGATACCAATGTTGTTCTATGAAGATTGTATATGGATCTGAGGCGACCCTATGGCGGGTTTACACTTGTCAGATACCAATACTGTTCAACGGAGATTGTATATGGTTTTGAGGTAACCTTATTGTGGATTTATACTTGTCAGATACCAATGTGTTTTACAAGGATTGTTACTATGCTTATTTTTATGGTAATTAATTATTTTATGTATAAATAGAAATCATGTATGTAGGCTGTATTTCATGTTAATATTGCAAGGAAAACCCGGGTAAAACTTGCAATGCTACCTAGATATTGTGGGCATTTGATTTTACATTGTTATTTCTTTCAGTAATGGAATCCATTGTTTACTGAAAGTCACGGATTCGTTTGCAAGGTTATTTTTATGTAGGGTTATATAGGCAGCTTCTTTGATTTTGCGTTTTTGGTGGTTTTCTTTTTCATTCATTTTCTTCTTTTCAGGATTGTATGTGTATTCAGCTCGTTCCCTATTCTATTGTTTTCTAATTTTATACCCTATTTTCCAAGATTCAGTGAAGGAGGTTAAGCAACCTGTAGGCTACCAAGATCCCCAACAGTTAGACATTTGCTGAAATAATGGTTTTTAGTAAATCCTTTCACACACTTAACATTATTCGAGAATATTGCCCAACCAATTCTTGTAGTTACTTATAATAATCATCATGTTTACGCACAGTTATCTTTTCGTCATTAGTTTATCCATCTTGGGATTGGTTGGATGCGTACCTCCATTGATTTCTATTCTGGGCTAGCCTACACATCTCCCTGAAACCTCTACACCTACATCTTTTACTATCTGTGTGCAGTAGTCTAATCTAGGTCTGCCTCTTCTTCTCTTTTCCTATCTCTGCTTCTAAAATATTCCGCACTATTCCCTCATGCCGTAGTATGTGGCCTATCATCCTATCTCTCCTATTTTTACCGTTTTCCACATACTTCTTTTCTTCCCTACCATTTTTAGTACCTCTTCGTTCTTAACTTTGTCTGTCCATGATATCTTCATCATACGCCTGTAACACCACATTTCAAAGGCTTCTACCTTTTTCTTGTCCGCTTCTCCTACTGTCCAGGCTTCACGGCCGTACAGTGCTGTGCCCACACATATGTTTTAAGCAATCTTTTCCTTGTTTCTATGTTTGTGGTCTTTGAGTACAATAGTTGCTTTTTCTTGTTAAATGTAGCACGACCTTGTGCTAATCTTTGTTTTATATCTTTTGTGCTTTTCCCATCTTGCGTTATTTGGCTTCCTAGGTAGCAGAAATCCTTAACCTCTTGTAAGTTCGTGTTAAATACTTGTATTCTTGTTTTTGATTTATTTTCCCCACCTTTGCAAACTAGAACTTTAGTTTTAGTTTTGTTAATTTTCATACCGTATCTCTCTGTTAGAACCGTTTCCATTTCATTAAGAGCAGCTTCAGCTCTTCCTTGCTAGACGCTAATACCACTATATCATCTGCAAATCTAAGCATATCAATTTTTGTCCCTGCATAGTAATTCCAAATGTCTTCCTGCATTTGACAGTATTCATTGCCTCTTCTATGTACAAGTTAAAATCAATGGCGATAGGGCACATCCCTGTCTCACCCCTTTCCTAATGTTTACTTTTCTACGTTCCTGCTCTAATTCTATTACTGCTGTTTGCTCTTTGTATAAGCTAGTACTATTCGTCTATCCCTATAACTCATTCCAATCCTTTTGAGTATTTCAAACATTTTTTCCAATTTACATTGTCGAATGCTTTTTCCAGATCTACAAACCCTATATACATGCTTTCCTTTTCTATTGTTTTCTCCATTATCACTCTCAGAGCTAAAATAGCCTCCCGTGTTCCCCTGTTTCGCCTAAACCCAAATTGGTCTTCTCCTAGTATTTCTTCAGCTCGTTTTTCCATTCGTCTTTGCACAATTCTAGTTAATATTTTTGACACGTGTGCTGTCAAACTTATTGTTCGAAAATTTTCACATCTATCCACGCCTTTCATTTTTGGTATAGTTACTATGATGCTACGTTTGAAATCTTTGGGTATCTCGTCTGTCTCATACATATAGCTTACAAGTTGGAAGAGACGTTCTGTTACTGCTTGTCCAGCGGCTTTTAGAGTTTCTGCTTGCACCTTATCTGTACCCGGCGCTTTACCATTTTTCAGACTCTTTAATGCTAATTCAAACTCGTCTCGAAGTATAGGATATCCCAAATCCTCATTTTCAATGTCTGATTCCTGTTCTAATGCAGTTAGTTCCTCTCCTGCATATAAATTCCTATATATTCTTGCCATCTACTCACTTTTCTACGTTTTCTATAATGACGTTCCTTGTGCGTCCCTTATATTTTTGCTATACGGTTTTATATCCCTAAAATTCATTCTAATTAATTTGTATGCCTCGTCTGTCTTTCCTATTTCCATCTTAGTTTGTACTTCTTTTGCACTTTTCATCAATCCATTGTTCTTTAGCTTTCCTGCATTTTCGAATAATTTCCCATTTTATGGCTTTGTATCTCTGTTTTCCTGTTTCGTCTGATTTATTTTTGTATTTTCGTCTTTCTTCTATTAAATTCACGATATCCTTTGTTATCCATGGTTTCTTATTTTCTTTTTGTGTATACCCCAAAATATCTCTGGCCGCCATGTCTAGGCTGGATTTAATGTTATTCCATTCTGTTTCTACTTCCTTAGTTTCAGATATTTTCGCGATATCATTCAGCAATTCATTTGACTTTTTTTCGAATCTTACTTGAATATCTTTGTCTTTTAGTTTCTCTAAGTCCAAGTGCTTTTTCCGTTCCTCTTTTTCAGATTTTTAAATTTAAGTGCGGCCTTCATAATTACGATGTTGTGGTCAGTATCTATCTGCTTCTGGGTAGCTTCTACAGTCTTTACTTGATTCCTAAACCGTTGTCAAACAAGAATGTAATCTATTTGATATCTTCCTATATCTCCTGGCATCTTCCACGTATATCGTCTTCTAGCATGATGTTGAAATAATGTGTTTGTGATGATTAAATTGTTCTTGTCGCAAAATTCTACCAGCCTATTTCCCCTGTCGTTTATCGTGCTTGAACCAAATAAACCTACTACCGCTCCTTCCCTACCCTCACCTACCACAGCATTAAAATTCCCTGTAATTATTAAATTTTCATGTCCTTTTACGTATCTTAATATGTCTTCGATATCTTTGTAGATGGCTTCTACCTCTTCGTCACTGTAGCTAAAGGTGGGCATGTATACTTGTATTATTACTGTGTTTACCGGTTTAGATTCTAATCTAACCATGAGTACTCTTTCGTTCTTTTGCAAGTAATTTTCCACACACTGTCCTATCTTTTTCCGCATAACTATCCCCACACCCAAATTTCCGTCCTCTGCTCCTGTATGAATTACCCTGAAGTCTCCACTCCAAAATCCCCGCCTCTGGCCACCGAACTTCGCTGATCCCTACTATGTCTAGTGATAACTTATTCATTTCGATTTTAGGTTCTCTAGCTTACCTACTTGCTTCATACTTCTAACATTCCACGCTCCGACTCGCAGAATGTTCCCGACTCTTATTTTTAACTTTCCGATCGCATCATCCAAGTAGTCCCTCCCGGAGATCCGAATGGGGACTATTTTAACTCGGAATCTTTTACCCCAGAGAATGCCATCATTTTATTATAATTTAGGTACGCTGTGTACTTGGGAGATAATGTGGTGGTTTCCCGTTGCCTTCCACATCGCGGTAGCGTGTCTTAGACTCCGATACCAATCCCTAGAGTCTCTGCTAATCTAAGTACCGAAAGAGCCGCTGCCCTCTTTCGGGGACCTGTCTTAGTCTGGTTCCTCACTAACGACCCTACTACTTTGGTTGAACCTGTAGTTTGGCTCTTTAGCTCATTAGAACACGCAAGCCATTTCACCTGTTCTAGTAATTTAGAACTTCGGCAAGGTGCAGGTCCATTCGAAATGGGAAGGTTGCATCAGAAGGTATTTTATGCAGGACTCCTAACTACAGTATTTAACCGGGCTTACTCCCCTAGGTAAATAACGACATCTGGTCACAATATTAATTTATTGACACTACGAAGCGTGATTGTAAAGACAATAATATATACAATATTTATAGTACTGACACCACACACGAGTACATCTCGTGTGACCGATTATTACATAAATTTTAATTAAATAAATATAAAAGCGCGGTCACAACACGAATCGCGGGGATGCCAAGTAGAACGTCACCTTTCGTTGCACGCCGAAGTCATACTGTCCACTTCGCGCCTTCACTCTTTACACGGCACTCCGATGGTACCCGAATGCATATGGCGGAAGAATTTAAATTGCTTTTGGGGTGCACGCACTGTTGAAAATGTAAACTGTCCGTTACACTCTCTTTTAGTTACCCAAGAACTAAGTTCTAAATGACTCATTGTATAATCTTTTATTAATTAAATATCAAAACCTAAACAAATTAGTTTAAAGATTACGTTTAATCTCAATAGTTTTCTTATCGCAAATTTAAAAGCGTTTTCACAACAACGTAACAAGACTCGCAGATGTGGTGGCGGCGGACGAGTTCGACAGGTGACTGCTGATATTGGAACGGCGACACAAGTTTTAATTATATATTGGAAACAACACCTTTCAAAGCAAAGTACGAAAAGCAACTAAATTTGTAACTTAACTTTTAACATCTGCGAGTTATCAACTAGATAAATAAACTATATACAAATGTTAGCATTTCTACTTTTAATAAAATTACCTTAATGGCGCCAACACTTTATGTTACTTATATTGTGTGTTGGAGATAATGCAGATAATTCTGGCGAGCTACTTATGCTAGCAGCACTTACAGAGTTGTTATGTAAATTAAGTAATACCTCTGCCTGTAATACTATTTTGAAATAATTATTTTCAAACAAAACGCTCTTTTTCTTGGTTAGAATCCATAAGCTCTATTTGCGTTTGAATATCATCAAAAACTGAAAACGTCTGCTCTATTTCGTAAAACCGTTTTTGTAATTCAATAATACTCATTTGCCGAATATCAAAGGATTCTACCACCTTACGAAACCTCGTAAGTTATGCTTTAAGCGTTTTCGTTTTGCTATAAATGATGTTAATTCTGTCATGTTTGGCAGTGTATAAATATTGTTCAAAAGTGAATAAAGACTGAAATCGCAAAGCTTGAGTTGTTGAATGAATTGTGACCTGTCAAAATAATTAAAATTATTAGAAACCATACAAAACACATGAAAAATTTGCGGGTTTTCAGTAAATTTGGTTTAATTAAATTCCAAATTTGAACTATTTCTTTCTGAAATGTCACACGATATTAGATCGCGGATGAATATATAATGCGTTCTGGACATTATTAAAACAATAACCTCGCCTTGTGTAATCTTTGACAGTTGGAAGAACTTTTAACTCTATTGACACTATTTGAGTCAGAACAATAACATATTCCCTGTAGTACGAAATTGTAATTTAAATATCAATGCGCGCTAGAACAATGAAGGCTCTCAAGGATTGATTCATAAACACACGTAGAACATTTATAATCCTTAAACACAGATTGGCGTAGCATAATTTGTGAAAAAATAATGGCTGCATTCAGTTCAATCTTTCGTTCTGACATTTTCCATCTTATTTCGCCATTGATAATACGATAGAAGTTTCACGGGCTGTTGAGTGAAAACACAGACAACGCTTATAAGTTGAAAACAAATTCAGCATACCATAAAATGAAATGTTATTTAAAAATTTTTGCAGATTTTATACATGTATGGTTTTCTCTTTAAAATAAACATCACATGAAATCCTTCCCAGTCAGAAATTTTACCAGAAAAACTAACTATCTTTAACGTGTGCCATGCCATTTCCAGGAGGCAAAGTCGGCACCATTGTAACCGGTTTAATGTCAGCAAATTCCGATTTGAATTCAGCTGCAAAAATCTTTATTTCTGTTAAAAGATTTCCAATTCTTGCTCTCAAAACACGATAGTTTACTAAATCATCAGACTCCTCGAACACGGTATCTTGACATAAAAATTTGAAATCTGTTTCTACTTCTTTTGCAGACTCTAACCACAAATCATTAGCGCAACAATTAATTTGCGATCTTTCAATTTCCAGCCATTTATCGAAAATTTCATTCTTTCTGCTCAGCACTGTATTATAGTCCCGTGTAACTGCTATAACCCCGCGCACTCGTGTTCAGAGTCACTTCCACATTATTGCGCAATAAGATATTACGTCATAATTTGCCAAATCGTATCATGTACCAAAAATGTTTACAGTGATACAAGATGCATCTTAAAAAAGATAAAAAACACTCACCTAAAAATATGGAACGCTTTACGATTCTACGGTCATCATTACGCAGGAGCCATGTTAACTTCCGTGTATCTCGTTGGCGTGGTTCGGGCGTGGGTTGGGTTACGCCGTCGTTAAAGCCAAATTAATTTGTCTTCCCTCTTCTTTGTTCGTAGGCAGGACGAAGGAACAAGGTAAAGGCAACGATAAGTCAAGGTAAAGAGGAAACCTACATTCTGAAAGAGAAAAGACAAAGGGAACAACACAGGTAAAACGTCACTGTTTGACGTCTCGTTGGCTAATCCCCGGTCTCCCGTCGTGTCGCAAACCGCGCACTTACTATCACTCCACGTCTGCGCATTCTCTTGCGCCGACGCAACTGTCCGAAGTAACGGAAATGCACAAGTCTATTTTTAAAAATATTGGCGCGAATTCACTCACAAATTAAAAGGTGTGCAATGCCAATTTTTGGCATGTAACAACTGTACGTGCTTCACTAATGAGTATTTCTATTTTAATGCCCATTTTCAAATCAAACATATAATACCGATTTTAATTCAAGATTTATAATGTACTTTAAATTAAGACAAAATAAATTAAATCTTACAGATCAACACAACAAATTACCTTTAAGTTTACAAACACTCTGTATATAAACGCCCTTTTCTCAATACACGAAAGTGGTCTGCACATTTATTTATGCGAACGAATAAACCAAAATTATGCGTGTTTGTAATATTAAAAATACGAATTAAATGAACTTGATTAATTAATAATGTATGTCTCGAGTGAACAATACCATTAATTATCACGAGAAAACGAAAACGAAGGATTATGTATTTGTGTGCTAATAGCCGAATATTCTTTTTACACTTAGCCAAGAGTTCGACGAAAACGAGAATATTTTATCATCCCAACTCCGAAAGCTTGTTTACCGCCCGTGCAGGTAACCTTGAGGTTTTTACACTTAGAATCGTGTACACGAAATTGTATACGAAGGTTTTAAGCGCGACCTTTGCTACTTACAAAGGATAACGGGGATTTGTTAGGACATTGGCCATAAAGGGTATGAAGAGGGTAACTATACAATTGCTTATAAACCCCATCAATTGGCAACAATTAAAACGAAATCACAGGCTGTAAATCTGGGACGAAATAAATGAATGTTCATTGCATGCGGCCTTGAAGCGATCAATCCGACTCAAAGGACCAATGTGGCTTACTATTGAGATTGCCGCTAACGTCATAGCATAAAAACATACCTGTTAGTGTGCTTTACGAACTGGTTCCAACGACGACTGTAGTTTAATAAAAATTATTGTTGATTTGTCTGCTATAACGATTCGAATTTCAATAATACAATGTTTATCATCACTTAAAACATATGTGATTTGATTAGAATACAACACACGCGAAGTGCACTTACGTCCGCGTTACTTAACAACATTATTATTTATTGACATTATTAGAAAACTATTGAAAATGCAAAGTTTAATGCATCATTACAAATCGACGGTTCTCAGAAAACTATCCTTGCGTTTTCTTAAGGGATGAGCATGGAATAAATTAGTTTTAGACCGTACTTTTAACACATGCTACCATCGTGGCGTTTGCGTGCCCTTTTAAACAAGCATATTTTATCAAAGCGATTTTAATAGGCAAGGATAAGCAGGGTCGGCTTTAACTAATTTTAATATTAACAAAAAGGACAGAACAGTTGAAAACTAAAATTCCCTCGTGAATATCAGATAGCAAATTGGACATCCATATACCATAAACGCATACTTTACCTGATATCACAAGGTCAAAAATTTCTTGTTAATGAGGGAAGCCAAGGTAAAGTTGGATGAAAAACGGCTTGAGGAAAAGAAAAACTCATTAGAGATAAACGACTAGTAGAGTGTTAGCTCTGGGTAGATCATGAGCTTGGGCATGGGTTGACAATTGACCAAAAATATAGATAAAGAGTGCCACCGTATTTTTCAATACAACAACATACGAAGATACATGTAATTTGTATTAGGGGAATGCGGAAACCCGAAGTCTACACCGCTTATGTAGCCACAAAACCTAAATATCAACCTTGCAAAGCACTTACCAAAATGACGCAATTGTATTCAATGTAACCATACTGGAAAATTGACAAATTCATGAATCGTTGTGTCGTTAAAATAATTCCAATAATAACATATTTGATCTTTAATAAAAATTAATAATCTTGATCTTAACACATCGTAGTCTAATAAATATAGTGCAAATCCTACGAACAGTTATATTGACATAATACATGAAACTTCTTGAATTTTATGTTACTCTCCAACATATAGCGCCAAAAAACTTTTAATACATCTTACTATTGCGCATTTTATTAAGACATTTCAGTAGCATTACATAGCTGAACTTACTTTAAAATGTCCCATTTTGGGTTCCAGGATTCCATTTAATACTGCAGAATTAAATTGCGACATTTGATATTCGAACGGGAATCATAATATCTCACTGTATGAAAATGTTAGGAATACTTGCATTTTATGTAAGTCAAGATCTCGGCAAGTTAAGAGTACCAACGGATTCGTACCAAAATCGGATGTGGGCGTATGGTCGTTTAATTCTTTGTTAAAACCAAATAATTTTAAACCCTTTTTTTAAACCCCAAAAATTTACCTTTAAAATAGGGGAAACCTTTTTAGGGAAAACCCGGGGAAAAAATTTAAAATCCTAAAGACAATAATATATACAATATTTATAGTACTGACACCACACACGAGTACATCTCGTGTGACCGATTATTACATAAATTTTAATTAAATAAATATAAAAGCGCGGTCACAACACGAATCGCGGGGATGCCAAGTAGAACGTCACCTTTCGTTGCACGCCGAAGTCATACTGTCCACTTCGCGCCTTCACTCTTTACACGGCACTCCGATGGTACCCGAATGCATATGGCGGAAGAATTTAAATTGCTTTTGGGGTGCACGCACTGTTGAAAATGTAAACTGTCCGTTACACTCTCTTTTAGCTACCCAAGAACTAAGTTCTAAATGACTCATTGTATAATCTTTTATTAATTAAATATCAAAACCTAAACAAATTAGTTTAAAGATTACGTCTAATCTCAATAGTTTTCTTATCGCAAATTTAAAAGCGTTTTCACAACAACGTAACAAGACTCGCAGATGTGGTGGCGGCGGACGAGTTCGACAGGTGACTGCTGATATTGGAACGGCGACACAAGTTTTAATTATATATTGGAAACAACACCTTTCAAAGCAAAGTACGAAAAGCAACTAAATTTGTAACTTAACTTTCAACATCTGCGAGTTATCAACTAGATAAATAAACTATATACAAATGTTAGCATTTCTACTTTTAATAAAATTACCTTAATGGCGCCAACACTTTATGTTACTTATATTGTGTGTTGGAGATAATGCAGATAATTCTGGCGAGCTACTTATGCTAGCAGCACTTACAGAGTTGTTATGTAAATTAAGTAATACCTCTGCCTGTAATACTATTTTGAAATAATTATTTTCAAACAAAACGCTCTTTTTCTTGGTTAGAATCCATAAGCTCTATTTGCGTTTGAATATCATCAAAAACTGAAAACGTCTGCTCTATTTCGTAAAACCGTTTTTGTAATTCAATAATACTCATTTGCCGAATATCAAAGGATTCTACCACCTTACGAAACCTCGTAAGTTATGCTTTAAGCGTTTTTCGTTTTGCTATAAATGATGTTAATTCTGTCATGTTTGGCAGTGTATAAATATTGTATCAAAAGTGAATAAAGGATGAAATCGCAAAGCTTGAGTTGTATGAATGAATTGTGACCTGTCAAAAATAATTAAAAATTATTAGAAACCATACAAAAACACATGAAAAATTTGCGGGTTTTTCAGTAAATTTGGTTTAATTAAATTCCAAATTTGAACTATTTCTTACTGAAATGTCACACGATATTAGATCGCGGATGAATATATAATGCGTTCTGGACATTATTAAAACAATAACCTCGCCTTGTGTAATCTTTGACAGTTGGAAGAACTTTTAACTCTATTGACACTATTTGAGTCAGAACAATAACATATTCCCTGTAGTACGAAATTGTAATTTACATATCAATGCGCGCTAGAACAATGAAGGCTCTCAAGGATTGATTCATAAACGCACGTAGAACATTTATAATCCTTAAACACAGATTGGCGTAGCATAATTTGTGAAAAAATTTGTGAAAAACTAACTATCTTTAACGTGTGCCATGCCATTTCCAGGAAGCACAGTCGGCACCATTGTAACCGGTTTAATGTCTGCAAATTCCGATTTGAATTCAGCTGCAAAAATCTTTATTTCTGTTAAAAGATTTCCAATTCTTGCTTTCAAAACACGATAGTTTACTAAATCATCAGACTCCTCGAACACGGTATCTTGACATAAAAATTTGAAATCTGTTTCTACTTCTTTTGCAGACTCTAACCACAAATCATTAGCGCAACAATTAATTTGCGATCTTTCAATTTCCAGCATTTTATCGAAAATTTCATTCGTTGTGCTCAGCACTGTATTATAGTCCCGTGTAACTGCTATAACCCCGCGCACTCGTGTTCAGAGTCACTTCCACATTATTGCGCAATAAGATATTACGTCATAATTTGCCAAATCGTATCATGTACCAAAAATGTTTACAGTGATACAAGATGCATCTTAAAAAAGATAAAAAACACTCACCTAAAAATATGGAACGCTTTACGATTCTACGGTCATCATTACGCAGGAGCCATGTTAACTTCCGTGTATCTCGTTGGCGTGGTTCGGGCGTGGGTTGGGTTACGCCGTCGTTAAAGCCAAATTAATTTGTCTTCCTCTTCTTTGTTCGTAGGCAGGACGAAGGAACAAGGTAAAGGCAACGATAAGTCAAGGTAAAGAGGAAACCTACATTCTGAAAGAGAAAAGACAAAGGGAACAACACAGGTAAAACGTCACTGTTTGACGTCTCGTTGGCTAATCCCCGGTCTCCCGTCGTGTCGCAAACCGCGCACTTACTTCATCACTCCACGTCTGCGCATTCTCTTGCGCCGACGCAACTGTCCGAAGTAACGGAAATGCACAAGTCTATTTTTAAAAATATTGGCGCGAATTCACTCACAAATTAAAAGGTGTGCAATGCCAATTTTTGGCATGTAACAACTGTACGTGCTTCACTAATGAGTATTTCTATTTTAATGCCCATTTTCAAATCAAATATATAATACAGATTTTAATTTAATATTTATAATGTACTTTTAATTAAGACAAAATAAATTAACGCTTACAGATCGACACAACGAATTACTTTTAAGTTTACAAACACTCTGTATATAAACGCCCTTTTCTCAGTACACGAAAGGGGTCTGCACATTTATTTAGGCGAACGAATAAACCAAAACTATGCGTGTTTGTAATATTAAAAATACGAATTAAATGAACTTGATTAATTAATAATGTATGTCTCGAGTGAACAATACCATTAATTATCACGAGAAAACGAAAACGAAGGATTATGTATTTGTGTGCTAATAGCCGAATATTCTTTTTACACTTAGCCAAGAGTTCGACGAAAACGAGAATATTTTATCATCCCAACTCCGAAAGCTTGTTTACCGCCCGTGCAGGTAACCTTGAGGTTTTTACACTTAGAATCGTGTACACGAAATTGTATACTAAGATTTTAAGCGCGACCTTTGCTACTTACAAAGGATAACGGGATTTGTTGGGACATTGACCACAAAGGGTATGAAGGGGGTAACTATACAATTGCTTATAAACCCCATCAATTGGCAACAATGAAAACGAAATCACAGGCTGTAAATCTGCGACGAATTAAATGAATGTTTATCGCATCCGGCCTTGAAGCGATCAATCCGGCTCAAAGGACCAATGTGGCTTACTATCGAGGTTGCCGCTAACGTCATAGCATAAAAACATACCTGTTAGTGTGCTTTACGAACTGGTTCAAACGACGACTGTAGTTTAATAAAAACCATTGTTGATTTGTCTGCTATAACGATTCGAATTTCAAAAATACAATGTTTATCATTACTTAAAACATATGTGATTTGATACAACACACGCTAAGTACACTTACGTCCGCGTTACTTAACAACATTATTATTTATTGACATTATTAGAAAACTATTGAAGATGCAAAGCTTAATGCATCATTACAAATCGATGGTTCTCAAAAAACTGTCCTTGCGTTTTCTTAAGGGATGAGCATGGAATAAACCAGTTTTAGACCGTACTTTTAACACATGCCACCATCGTGGCGTTTGCGTGCCCTTTTAAACAAGCATATTTTATCAAGGTGATTTTAATAGGCAAGGATAAGCAGAGTCGGCTTTAACTAATTTTAATATTAACAAAAAGGACAGAACAGTTGAAAACTAAAATTCCCTCGTGAATATCAGATAGCAAATTGGACATCCATATACCATAAACGCATACTTTACCTGATATCACAAGGTCAAAAATTTCTTGTTAATGAGGGAAGCCAAGGTAAAGTTGGATGAAAAACGGCTTGAGGAAAAGAAAAACTCATTAGAGATAAACGACTAGTAGAGTGTTAGCTCTGGGTAGATCATGAGCTTGGGCATGGGTTGACAATTGACCAAAAATATAGATAAAGAGTGCCACCGTATTTTTCAATACAACAACATACGAAGATACATGTAATTTGTATTAGGGGAATGCGGAAACCCGAAGTCTACACCGCTTATGTAGCCACAAAACCTAAATATCAACCTTGCAAAGCACTTACCAAAATGCTACTTGCCATCTGTATTACAGATGTCTCTGCATATCCTGTGAACAAACATATGCACAACAGGGACATCGTTTGTGTCGTTAAAAATAATCACCAATAAATAACATATTTGATTTTAAGTTCCAAAAATATATATACTCAAGGTACTTGTTATCATTAGACACAGTTAATCTTTTGCTTATTAAGAACCAAGATATTTCCTTTGAATTTTTAATAATAAAAGAATTAAGTAAAAAAAATTCTATTCAATTAAATTAGTTTAGCTTGTTTCAACAGTAATATTTACAATAAAAATTTACATGGAAAGAAACTAGTATTGTTCTATTTTCAAAAACACGAACATCTTTAAACTCAATATTTCAACATATGTTTACTGTAAGGTATTTGCTTTCTTAATAAATTAAATCTCAAATTTAATTATAGCCTTCAGTAGTACTACAGTCGACTTTACAAGTAAGAAACAAGAATATTTTACGTGATAGTGAAATGTAGCATTCAAACAAAAAATAAGCTTTAACTTTATATCCTTCAAAAATTTATCATGTCTTAAAATTAAATTGCATGACCTCAAAATAATCAAACATATTATTAATGTAACATAGAATAGCATGTGGTAATTATATTGATTAACTAGATATTCTTGACATCAAATGTCAACAACAATTTTTTTAGTGAAGCTAAAACTGTGCGCTTGTGGAACAAATATAATAGGCAGCTATGGAGCCATCTTTAAAATTTTGTAAAGTTACGAAAATAAAAGGGATGCCTCTTACAAAATAGATTGCTGTATTTCCACAAGAAGTAATAGCAATCGCCCATTGCAACCAAGACGAAAAGAATTTAGCATTAACTAAAAAAAGATTGCTATTTTAAATTGAAAAACAACATTATTCGAGTATACCAAGACCAAACGGTAACGAAGAAATTCCCAAAATTTACCGAAACTACAGTTCAAGATTACACAACCCGAAGACGACGAAATAAACAAGAAACCAATGCAACTAGAGCACCTAGACCTAGACGACTTCAAACAAGCCGTAAAATTAATAGACAGTATAAAGAACATTTAAATGAAGTGAAAGTGCCAAAACTACACTACGACAATATCTGTGTTTGGACAATTTTATTAATTATTGTAATCATTATATTAACTATGCATGTATTGTACAAAATGTATCTCAGATATAGAAACAAAGCAACAAATTGCTACGTTCAGCGACGTAGTCTTAAAAAAATAAAACGACGAAGAAAAAGAAAAAATTGACCGGGCTCAATCGGCGCATGGGCGGGGTATTATACCTACAACAAAAATTAAGGGAGGCCTGAAATAAAGAAAGAAAATTACACACACTCATTCATACTCAAAACACAAAATATCAACAATATGTAAACGCAATGAATAATTACACACTAAATCTAAGAAAAAGTATCAACCAAAAGAACAAATCATTTTTTTTAAATGGCGAGCGGCCGGTTTTATGTTACTACGTAGATTGAGTTTTAACAAAAAAAAAAGAAATTAAGCAAAAGTACCTCTCTAAAATCAACAGCGCTAAATCAGCATGGTAAATCTAAACCTAAGTATATACATCTAATAGCAATAACATTTTTAACGTGCCAACAAGCCTTCAAATCATTTTTACTTTACTAAGTGGTACACTCTTAGTTATTTAAAGCCAACAGTAATGCATTCATATAGTGTCAATAAATCTCAAACTAATTCACTAATTGTCGCCTAAACGGATTAAATTTAGGAATGAATGAGCTTAAACTGAAAATCCAAACCAATATGGTCGCAATCGTAAATGATGGAGAAAAAAAACGTTCACCCCCGACGTTGCTGATGTCGGGGTTGAGTAATTAGTTGGTTCACAGCAACGAATAGGTGGGCCTACACCTAGAAGGAACGCACTTGGCCTCTCACTACAGCAAGGGACGACCATTCATCGTGGCTTTAAGGTCACCGGAAAAAGCTAGAGCAATCATCAGTAAAAATTAATTCAATTTCGACAAAAAATACAATTTTCTAAAAACCCTAAATACATACCACTTCGTGTTGCGTGCGCGAATTTTCACAACAAAAAACGAAAACCACTAAACATTGCTACACGCGTCTCTGTTGTGTAGATTGGAAAGCAAAGAAAATTAATTTCGTTCAGTCAGTGACCAGAGTTCAAAGTAATATTCAAAATTAACCTGGAAACGAACAGTTTCTATTAGGATGATACGCAGTTTTAACTCGATGAATTCTTCCAACGAAAACATAAGAAGCAATTAACGGATGTTTGAAACACGTTATCGACTTCTGAGTATAGCGTAAACTTTACGTTAGGGAATTCTGCGAAGTAGAATTTATTATTAATTAGCGGAAGTATTTACTACGTAAAATATACAGAATATTTTGTTATGTTTTTTTTTCGTGGCAGCCACGTTGGGCGCCAAATTTGTTACGTTTTTTTTTCGTGGCCGCCACGTTGGGCACCAAAAATTTATGTTACGTTTTTTTTGTGGCCGTGCGTAACACAAAGATATCAAAGACATGACCAGGCTCAATCGGAGAGTAGGGGAGGGGGTTGTAGAAAGCAGACCAACATATAACGTACGGGGCTGTAAGGAATTAGTAACAATACCTGCAATAAAAAAAGTTAGAATAGCAAACCTGAAATAAAGAAAAAATTAGTCCTGCAAACCTGAAATAAAGAAAGAGCATAAAAGCAATGAAAAGTCTCAGTTATTCAGTACTTTGTAGAATGTAAATAAAACTGTTTAGATAAACTATATAATATAGTCACGATAAAAGCATTATAAAAATTTTTATTACAAAGTGAGGTAATATTGGGGAGTAGCAGAAACGTTTCCTCACACACCAATTAAACATAAATCAGATAAAATGTTAACAAAAGGTAAATAGATAAGACACCATTGGTATGAGTAATTCAGTAGTATTGATTGTTCTTTCTTTCTTTTTTTTTTATGTTTTAAAAGAGCATGCAAGCCTTTTGTAAAAGGTATCAGAACGACAAAGATATGGTAAAGCAACGGATAGATATTTAAAGTAATAACAAGTAGGAAATAGTTCAACTTACAAAAGTCCTTCAGCAACGCTTCCTTGCAACGGAAGTGTGAGATTCACGATGTCCTGCACTAACGAAGCACTTCACCCTTGACTGTGAGGTGTTGATGGAATTTCTTACACTTTACACTAATCACACCTATGTATTTCACTGGCGTTAGCAGCAGACATTATCATGCTGATGGAACTATGTAGCATTGATAAATTTCTTGTTAATTTTATTTCCTGAGACAATAATTTCGAAATATTTTGTAGCACTAGTTTAATTTCAACCGGGATCAAATGTATACTATTTTCATAAACCTCCAAAAAGCAGTGAGGAACTTCAACCAATACCTTTGTAAACCGGTAATCTGTTATATTTCGCAAATAACGAAATTCGCGAAAGCGAGGATCTATTTTAGATTCTTTGGTGTTAGAAAAACGCAGAAACTCCAGTATCCACTGTATTTAAATAATCCAAAGTATGCACTAATCTGATAAAACAAAGGGACACTAGACTAGGTCGCACACACATTAATCCTAACGAAAGAATCGGTCAGGTTAGCAAGTTCTACAACTATTATTTCACAAGACAAACAACTAAAACCACAAATGAGTAAAGTACGCGTATCACTAAAGTAAGTTCGTCAAATGTTCCTTAAAGCATTTGTCTCACAAGAAAAACCACTAAAAACAATTAGTAGGCACGCGTAAGCAATAAAACCGTCCGTCAATGACGTTACCACAACACGTGTGGTCAACCAAACACGTTACATATACAGCATACTTCCTACACACTGCTACAGTTAATATACGAGTTTTATTTCACAAGAAAAACAATTAAAATCGTGTCGTGTTTGTTCATGAGCATTTTGAAAATTGATACCGCATTAATTCTCACTATTGTCAAAGCAAAGAGAAACAGTATTTTCCTCGTAATTAATATATAGCAACCAAGAACGAACTACGACTCCCAATCTGTTTATTCAACTCGTTCCATTGCAACTTTTTATCGTCTCTTATCTACCTTGTATATCTACATAAGGAACAAAGTTTATATTTACGGTAAGACAAGGACGATGCAATCTATAATTAATCCGATGCACTCGCCTAAGGAGTTAATAAATATCAAATATAAAAAATAGTAATTTGTAGAAATGTATTTATGAATTGAGGATAGCGTAAAATGTTAAAATTACAAAAATGTCCGTTACAATTTAATTTATCAAATAAAGTTTCGTTTTAGAAGCAAAGTAGATTTTATTTGAAGATTATTAGCCAGGGTATTTATTTTTACTTATGAATCGACAATTTTATTTAACCGTAGACATGGAATTTAAATAAACGGATAATTAGTTAGCAAAGGATTTGAGTTGAAAATTATTGTAAGTATAATAATCAAGTATTGCCGAAAATGAACGTAACAAATCTTTAGTCATAAGAACAAAGAAACAAAAGGAATTAAAGAAATAATAAAAGAACCCTTAGAAACAACTAGTTTCAAAAATTAAGTAAAACCCCCTTAATTTTTATCTACGTCGGGAGGAGTTACATATCTCCTAAATTAGATTATATTTGTAATTAAACAAAACTATTAAGAATTAAGAATTGCAATGTATAAATTGATGGGCATAATAAAAGGTTAATGAATGTTCACAAGCCAGACAGAGAGAACGGAAACAGACATTGTATTCCAGACGCAATGTAATACTGCAGGTGCAGGCCACAGTAGGTTATAAGACAGCAATTATTAGAATTAAGATTGCTACTTTGTACTGTATAAATGAATAAAAAGAATAGCAGACATCAGCTCTGCAGTTCCCACAAGCAATGTGAGGTGCAGGGATAGCATAAATACCCTCGAGAGCCCAAAACGGCCAATCAGTCTAGAGCTTCTCAACTTTAAAATTGTTGTTAGTTTAGCTATTCACCGTAATTTTAGTTTATTTAATTAAAGTGAATTTCAACTTAAAATTATTTCGATTCCATACGTTACTGCATATAATGAACTTGTAATCAAAATTAATATTGTAATTTAGTATAAAATAAATTTAATGGAAGAAGTTTTTTGGTAAAGCCTTTTTAAAAAACCGCTCCAAGAGGCCCAAAACCTATCTGGCGCCGAAGGTAAAAAATGACATTTTTAGATTACCCTGTATAACTTGAGAACGACAAGGGATACTGTCAATATTTTTGCCACACTTTAATGTTCTCCCAAATGCGCAAGTTTTTTCTAATTTAACTGTTTTTTTAACTCTTACTAGTTCCGAGATCGCAATGGTGCCGGTGATAGAAAACAATCTGTAGATGTGTTTTGCTTTGCAATGTTTAAATAAATTTGGGGTGTTCTTGTTGATTGGGTGCTAATATTCTAACTCTTATAAAAAATATAAAAATATTGCAATTCAATTGAAAATTATTACGCATATGAATGAGTTAAAGGTAAAGTTTAGAATTGACTGTTATAAGTAATGATTAAATATATGTTGCCGCCACGTGTGCTAAACTATTAACCGTTAAACAATTTTAAAATAATTTTTATGCCCTTTGTCGTATTTAATATGTACTTTGTAACATGCCTTTTTGCTTATATTTTAGCATGTTACATCTGTGCTTGGCACTATTAGCATATAAATGCTAATATCTACATTTAAATATAAAATTACTTTCTTTATTATGTATTAATATTTTCTATAAGAATTTATCTCGCACAATCCTGGATTATTAGTTTTAATCCACAAGTTACTAATTTGTTTACATAAGTACAAATAAATATATCTATATGAAATTTTCCTATTGGTTATTTCTGAAGTGTTTATTCTAAAAGCACAACTGGTGTGGTTCTAATTCTGTATTATAATTATATCTATATGAAATTTTCCTATTGGTTATTTCTGAAGTGTTTATTCCAAAAGCACAACTGGTGTGGTTCTAATTTTGTATTATTGAGAATAATCGCTAGAGATCGTCCATCCCGAAGATGGCCGAAAATAATTTATTTGAAGTGTCAAATTTTCATTTCTCGGATATCTGATTGATTATCTGGCACTGTTGAACATTTGTAATTTAAACTTGTACCTTGCCTCATGTGTTACTTGGTATGTAAATTTTCCAATTATAAATCCTAAATTAACATTTAAATATATTTCTAGATGTGTTGTATAATGGATGAAGAAGTTGTGTATTATTTAATCCCATCAAGTAGTTATAAAGATGGTAAGATATTAATGGATTTAATTTTCCTTTGCACCTCGTGTTAGATTGTCACTTTTGTAACACAACTGAATTTTCTAGGGTCCTCCGGACAAGTATTCTCCGGTAAAGTATTTTCCGGTCAAGTATGCTCCGGTCAAATATGCGTCACGGCGATGTGTTTCCTCTCCTTCGGATTTTCCACATGGAAAAGTTGCTTGTCGCACAACCAGATGATGTAAAATAACACTCATCACAAGAATTTTATATTTTGTTTCCTACTACCTTACATATTACTGCTCAGTTATTATCTTATTGAAAAATATCTACAAATTTAATTTTATGGAACAGAAGTCTGTTAAGGACAACATTCGAAGTTGACCACATGTTTGTTTTGTACCTACACTAGGAGATCCTCCAACGCAGGATGTCTCAGTTTCCTGGATATTGAAGGATTCCTATAAATTAAGTAACTAATAGTATTAGTTCAATTACTGATACTACAGGTAGTATGAGATTTAAACTTTTCCTTATCGTTTTTCTGTTGAAATAAAGAGGCCTAACCTCTATTTAAATTTGTCTTTGTCACTACAAATATTTTGTATTGATTATTAATTACGTTTTACTTATCTTAAAGTTTTGATTATTAAGTACATTTTACTTATCTTAAATGATTTCAAATATAATTCTCTAATACATAACCTAAAAATATGTAAACATTTGGATCTTCATGAAGTTTCTTATGATGAAAAGGTTTATTACTTGAACTTTCATTTCATGTGCATTTTGTTACATGACATTATTACAATTATGATCACTTTTTGATTTACTACTGCATTAAGTAAAATTTTGAGTTTCTAAACGGAGATTATTTATTTTGGTTTCTCTATAGAAATTTTCTCGTGTATGTTTATTAAATATTTGAATTATATCATGTTAAAATATATAGTGATGTCTACAATGTTAATGACAAGCGTATATCTTATACATGCCTTTGGAATTGTAATAACTTGAGTATTAATATACATATTTAGTCGAATTTCTCTTATCGTGTTTTAACTTTTGTTTCTCTAAGTTATTTTACAGTGGTGTAAACAAGTGTCTTGATATTTAAATTTTAACATTCAGATATTCTCTAAACATTCCCCTTACCCTGATGATTTCAAGTCTCATGCAGCCTCCGAAACCATAAAGGTCGATGCAAGCTGTGCCGAAGTATTTCTTATACTTCGTCGTGCACTTACTCTTTTTATAACATCGAGAAAAGAGTAAGGTGCAACTTATTTGTTTACGCAGTCCTGTTATTTTACTACCAGGTATTTAAGCATTACAGCAATCGGGTACCTATGCGCACGCCAATGTCAGATGCATATACTGCTAACACCTGATCAAAACCAGGTTACCGGGTAAATACCGAGTTCATACCGGGTCACCGGGTACCGGGTCAATACCGGATCACATGCCTGACCCGGTAACTCGGTAACTAGGCAAAAAAAGTGTCTCGAAGTGATCCGGTGACCCGATCGAAAACTGCATCAGATACAATAAATCGTGACGGCCCCTTTTTAGGTCTCCTTCTAATGATATGATTATCTTCGAAGTTATCCTTTTCTAAATCCGAAGTCACTTCGGCTAATTTTTTCTTTCTTTTAGCTTCCGTATAATCATCTGCAAAAACACATACAAAATACCGATTAGTTTACATACGCCCAAAATTTAGTAGAAAAAATATTATTGACGTTTAAACTATTGATTGTTATTTTATTTCATGGCATTTTAGTTATATAATTTTAAATTTGTTCAAATGTTAATAATTAAATGTCGTATTTCCGTAATATGATTTATGGTTTAAGAGTTTATTGCACTGACTCATTACCGACGTGTTGACTTCGATCCCGATTGAATCAGACAATCACTACGTATTTTGAACTCCGTCGGATACTATAACCAATCACGGCAAACAAAACACCACCCACTAAATAATATTATGCAATCCGGTTGTTTGTTTTTTCTCCCTGTGCATATATTCATACGACGAAAGCAATATATTTAAAATTGGGACGAGGTTATTAATTGTACAATTAACTTTTCCATTTAGTCATTTCAACATGCTCACGTAATCGACACGATCAGTAGTTAATTTTAAAGGAAAAATGTTCTGTAAAATTTACTGCATTATTAACAGAAGAAGTGTTAGTATTAAAAGAAAATATCCTTATGAACATTCAACCAAGTCAACACAATGGTAGAAAATTATTTAAATATATTTTCATAGACAATCGATGAATCTGATCATGGTACATTGCCAATATCTGACCTAGCAAAACCTAGTGATCTCATCCCCAAATCATTATTTTTCTAATTTTTTAACAACAGGAAAAACATTTACACATACATAGCACGCTCAGATACGAAGGAACGTCCGTTAGCTTGCTCTGTATGTAATTAATCTGAATCCTGTAAAGGTTGCATGCAATTCATATGGCGCCACATACTAACTAACGTTAATTATAATGCAATTTGTGTGATTACTCTGCATAATGAAAAAGTGATTTACAAACACATATACTAATGCATACTAACGAACGTCGATTTGCATGCAATGTGTGTAATTATTCTGCAACACAAAAAGGTACTTTAAAAAACCATATGCGAACGCATACTAACGAACGTCCATTTTTATGTAACTTGTGTGATTATTCTGCAACACAAAAATGTGATGTACAAAAACATATACGAACGCATACTAACGAACGTCCATTTCTATGTAATTTGTGTAATTATTCTGCAATACAAAGAGGTAGTTTAAAAAAACATATACGAACGCATACTTACGAACGCCCATTTGCGTGCAATTTGTGTGATTATTCTGCAGCACAAGGAAATAATTTAAAAAGACATATACGAACGCATACTCAAGAGCGTCCATTTTCATGCAATTTGTGTGATTATTCTGCAGCACAAAAATGTGTTTTACGAAAACATATACAAACGCATACTAACGAACGTCCGTTTCTATGCAATTTGTGTAATTTTTCTGCAAACCAAAGAAGTAGTTTAAAGCAACATTTACAAACACATACTTACGAACGCCCATTTGCGTGCTATTGGTGTGATTATTCTGCATTACAAAAAAGTAATTTAAAAAAACATGTACAAACGCATACTAAAGAACGTCCAATATCATAAAATTTGTGTGATTATTCTGCAGCAGAAAACAGTAATTTAAAAATACATATATCTAGTTTTTAAGCTTTGTTAATAGTAATAACTTTATGGTTTGTGGACGATGGTTATAGAATTTTAAAGCATAGTAGTTTAAAGAGTACCTAGATTTTTGAAGTCGTGTGAATGGAATTCTCAAGAGGTTGTTTGTTCTTATATTATGTGAATGTACCTGTGGATTATTTACATATAAATTGCAGTTTTTGTGGACATATAACAGACATTCTAGGATGTATATACATGGCAATGTTAAAATTCCTACTGAACTGAAGTATGCTTTACAGTTTTCTCTATATCCAATCCCTGCTATTATTCTGATTACTTTACGTTGTAACGAGATTGAACGTTTTATATGTGAGGAATGACCCCATGCCAGTATTGCATATGATAAATGCGAGTGAAATAACGAAAAATATGCCAGCATGATAATATTATCTGAAACCCAATTTTTTTAAGGAGCGGATGCAGTATATTGATTTATTTAATTTAACCGCAGTATCTTTCACTTGCTGATCCCATTTTAAATCACAGTCCAGGTATAATCCCAGGAACTTGACAGACTCAGGATTTGGGAATGAATACTGTTTTAGTGAGAACAACATACGTGCACTTTTTTTGGAGTTTAAACATAATTTGTTTTATGCAAACCATGTACTTGCTGAAAAGTGACTAATCACGTTTTTATTGAACAAGTCTACACAAGATAAAGAACTGGTTATTAAATTAGTATCATCGGCAAAAATAACAAGTTTGGACTGCGTGATATATGACGGAAAGTCGTTTATATAGATTAAGAACAAAATAGATCCCAGAATAGAACCTTGGGGTACACCATTTTTTATAGTTTGAAACGAATTTTAGTTGTTTTATGAGCGCCAGTGAAACTTAATTTTCTAAATGGGCGCCAGTGCACAAATATCTTCCGCTTCCTTCACAGAGAATCGAAGAAAGGGCCATCTTCCGACATAGCTAGGGGTCTATTCCTGGGTAGAGCAATAAGAAGTGGGGGAAGTCGAATTTTGTTTGCAAACCAAAGCTAAACTAAGTTAAATAGGCGCCACCAAGTCCTGAGATAATCACGATAAGAGCAAAGCACAATTCTAAGGGCGGACGTGGAAACCCAAAGATAAAACGGTCGCCTTCGTTAACAAAAACCTGTCTTATAAAAATAAGACGCAGCTCCTGTAAGAAATTACAAAGATTAAATAAAAAAAATGTAGAACACCATTTGTGTCCTATAAAAGTATCAAAAATAAAAAATATATATCCAATATGATATTGGCACAAAATTATTACCCAAAAATTCTACCTTTATGTTATCAGGTTTGATCGCATTTGACCAAAATAAAGGTCTCAAAATTTAGCTAATTGTTTACTGAAGTAAAAAACTGTCTTTTAAAAATTCATAACTTTTCAACATGTAAAATTCTCAATAATGTTTATAACAAAATCAAAATTTTGTCTTTTTAAAGCAAAAGACTGCTCCCTAAACACAAGCTTGTTTTAAATATTTGATCAAAATAATTCGTAAAAACAATGCATTGAACTAACATTTCTATCCTGGGCAGATCTTATCAGGTAGATTACAGTTTCATAATTATTACGCAGCGTGTATTTAAATTTTTATACTTAGTTTTTATAATTTATCTATGAATAAAAGCTAACTTCAAGATTGAAGAATGTTTAATTTGAATTTTAGGAAAGCTGCACGAAACATCTGCTTTCACGGCAAACATCTGTCAAATGTTGCTACATCACAAAAAAGTATAACGTCGAAAATATACCTTGAAATTTATCTGAAGTTCAAATGGAACAAAGCTTACAATTATATAAACCTAACCTGACAAAATTTCTTTCTACGGTTTGTAAAACCAGTTCAACAACAATCGAAAGTGAAACAGATCATATGTTCATCAATATGATAGCAAATTTCGTGTTTTTTATATGACAGTCTGTTTATCAAAGACTAACGACATTCTAAACACATGCAAAAATTTCTTAAATTTAATAAGGAACCAAACTGCATCTGATTTTCCTAGACAAATCCCAACAGAAATTTCATCCGCTTCAAGCAACACCATAAACTATTTCCTGGGGTAACTGCAATCACCGGCACATGTCTGCAATTTCAAATCCTTGTACAAAGCCATACAACTTACAAAACAAAATCTTCACTTGTCCTTTTCTATTGTTTTTCGTAGGCACGCTAAATAAATGAAACAAAATTAAATTAAGTTCTTAAAATGTATAAATTACAAACCGTTAGTAGAAGTTATTGAGATTTATTCAAGTCTACGATGACTTGACCGCTCACACAAATAATTAAATCTAAGGTCGCAAGCCTCTAGCCTGGAAAACATCTTGATGAATTGATAGCTAATGTGCGACTAACGAACCAAACTAGAAACGAATTATAGCGACGATTCACAGACTCGCGGTTAAAGGTGGGGAAATACGAAAAAAACAGGTTTGCTTGAGATGCTCGACAAAATAACTTTATGTCACACAGATATTTTACTACAAGAAGATTATTAAAACGAAGCGTTCCATTATGTACTATATGGAACATTATTAAAGAATAAGGCACGCTTGGCGCATTATCCTCGTAATTCAATGCGAATAAATACTGATCAAATTAAACATGCTACAAGTTAGCAACTCAGATTTACTGCTATTGAAGTATAAAAACTGTTGCCTGTTTTTAAATAAGATTGTATCAGCAAGCAACTGTTTCGGTTAAATTTATAATATTTCAATTTATTTAAAAGAATGTCATGATATACACAATCAAATGCTTTACCGAGATCAAGAAAAGAGGTCATAGAGAATTCTCCTTTTTCAAAACCGTCTGTTATTTTCTGTATAAAAGATAGGATAGCGTCAGTTGTGGATTTATTTGGTCTAAAACCATATTGATTAGATGAGAAATGCGTTTGTATTTGATTACTGAGAATTTTTTCAAAAATTTTTGATAAGGTGGGTAGTAAGTATATAGGGCGATAATTTGATGTAGTATTTGGGTCACCTCTTTTGAATAAAGAAATAACCTTAGCTAGTTTTAAGGAGTCTGGAAATACGCTACATGAATTTATTAACTTAGTTAGAGGGCTAAACAAAATATTTTTACAGCATTTAATCACTTCCATATTTAATTCATAAGCATCTGCGCTAGTTTTGTTCTTTAGAGAGTTTATAACATTTCTGACCTCATTTTCTGATACTGCGTTACAGAAGAAATTTTTACAATTACAGTTTATGAAATATGAATTTATATTTTGTGCAGAGCTGTTTTTTTCTATGAGTGTAGTAGCACATTCAGCTACATTGACAAAGAAATTATTGAAATCAATTGGAGTTAATCTTGTAATATAAAAATATTATTTTATTTTTCTTTATCCTCGTGACTATCAGCTATAAATTAAACCTCCCAATTTTCTAAACCTTAAATCTGATATCACAAGGTCTAGAATTTCTTCTTTTTTTTTTAAGCCCAAGGTAATGTCGTATGGAGAATGGCTTGAGACAAAGAAAAACTCTTAAGATATAAACGGCTAGTCGAGTGTTAGCTCTGGGTAGATCATGAGCTTGGGTCATGGGTGAATAAAAGACCAAAAATATATTTAATGAGCGCCACCGTATTTTTCAATACAATAACCAACAAAATTTAATTGTGCTTGTATAAAGGGAATGCGGAAACCTTATCTTAACACCACTAACATAGCCATAAAACCTGAATTTCACTTTTTAGGACACATTTACCAAGACCTCAACCACCAGATGTCATACAGATGTCTCAGCTTTACCTGTGAACAAACAAAAGCACAACATGAACACCATTTGTGTCCTCAAAAACATTTGCCAAAAATAGAATAATAGAATTTAGGCATCTAAAATATACTGAGGGAATTTATTTTCATTACACACTCTTTCTATTCCGGGAGGACTTGCAATTTTTTTAAATGTTAAATAATAAAACGTCTTTCAAAAACAAAAAAAGATTCTATTTGGATAAAATTCTGATTATGTACATATGACTGCAATATTTAAGTTTGTATCTTTATCGAATTTTCTCATAATAATTCTAATGAAGTTTTACATTCAAAATTAAGATCTATGACTAGATCATTTCTATAGGATTTAATTAGATAGACGTATAATTTATTAGTTGTTCATAACACATAAGTTTCTTTTAATCAGCGAAGTACTTCCTTGATCATAACAACAAAATTAATTATCAAAGTGCAGACTTTGTAAAATGTAATTATTCTAATTTAATTGTAATCTACAATAAATACGCGAATTTCATATGTCAATGAAAGCGCCTTTACATGACCTGAAAGTCTTCAAACATAATGTAAATTAAATCAAGACAGCATATGGCGTCTAGATAGGAAAACTGAATCTATATATTTTTTATCTGACATAGGTTGTCATTCAGAACTTTATAAAATACACTATTTGCGTACATGTGCAAACATTCTGACAAGCAAGCAACATATTCGTTAATTTACTGATTTCTCAAAAACTAGTTGCTCTTTACGTTACTCAAACATTTAATGTTAGATAATTCATAATAATTTACTGTAATTTCAAAGTTATCAAAAGCTAAAAAACACTCACGTGCATCAAAAATGAACTATAAGTACTGGACCTTGACCTCGGCTGTTGGAAATTTCCATCATAATATCCTTGTGTGATATTATTCATCGGTAAGGTTGAAATATCAGGAATACATGTGAAATCGGCGTTTACTTTACTGCATGTTATATTGAGTAGAACGAAACCATAAATTCTTGCTTTAAAATACTGCCTTCAGAATTTGTTTTAGTTTATAATTGGAAATGTTATTCAAAATATGTCCTCAAGATATTGCACTAAGATGAGAAATATTAGTATAATATATTGTATTAATATATACCAACTGTCTAATGTTACGGTCGTAATTTTCATAACGACATTTGCATTTAGCAATGTACTTCAAAAGTATATTCTTTCCAAATTAGATTGTATGAATTCGAATAGTGATAGCACGCCGTGTTATCAGGTACCGGTTCCCGGACTAGCTTTGATGGTCTCAACACAATATTCTTGATTACACTCTTGATTCGAATCGAGCAATTTTAATTACGCCGTTGGAACGTTGTATTTCCTCCTTTATTGAAAGGGTTTTGGCGGATTAATTGAAGGAAATTATTCGTTGCGATTTGAAATAATTTTCTTATTTTCTTATTGGGATCTCGGCGATTCGTAAGTATCGAAGAATTTTTCAAATAGATAACTTTTATGCTATTGTAGATCTAAAGTGAATCCTCGACCGTTGTATTTGGTGACCACTTGTACATTTTTCGTTTGTTGTTTTGTACTGGACCCGGAATTGACCGGTAAGAAGTCGTGAATATATTAATGGAAGTTATAGGTTATAAATTTTAGGGTTCCAAGTTCCAAGTGCCAAGTTCCAAGTTCTAAGTCTTCAAATCCCAGTTTGCAGTTTTCAGTCTCGATCTGCGGTTTTCAGTTTAGCCCCAATAATAGCTCCAGTCGTTATTTTGCCGTCGCAACCCTTAGTTGGCTTATGCTAAGATCAGCTTACAACGACTAGTGCAGCTGTGGGTGAGTCGTTCCACATTTAATTTTTCTACTGCAACCGTCTGGTTGATATTGCTTGTTGAAGATTTTTTTTTTTTTTATTTAATAACACTTTACTGAAGACTGTTTTGTTTACACATTTATTATAGGGTGGGTTCAGATTTACTAATTTGTAATTTACATTATTCACAATTTTAACACGTGTGTGAAGTTTAGCCAATGCACCGATCATTATAGGTATAATTATAGTTTATACCAATGCCCTCAGCGTTCAAGGGTCAATCTACGAGGATCCTGGTATACCACCCTTAACATTATTTAATAGTCATTCTGTTCTGCCATCTTGGCGCAGATTTGTTTCAATAGGTTGGCTGAATTGCGTTAAATATAATAGTAAAAGTAGCAGTAAGAGTTATACAATCAGGTTATTTGCTGGTTGTTTATTGGAAATTACACCATAACAAGTGGGTGGGTAATTGGAGCCTTTTATATGTTTACTGTTGTTATAAATATATTATATGTTTGTAGTAAAGTGTCAATACTGTATGTAAAAGGTAGTTTTGTATTACTCGAGTGTGAGGTGTGAGGAGAATTTTTGCTGATTTGGGTGTTACAGGTAAGCGTGAGGATTTCCTATTTCAGTCCCGTCGGAGTACAGCTGTTATAGATTTAGGTGGCGCTCATTTGGCTGGTTGTTTATGGTCTACCCCACCCCGGCCTCAGTACTGGGTTGGTCCAGGGCATATGGACGCTGTTGACTCCGACTACCCGGAAAGGTATTATTTGCCCTTTCCTCTTTTGTGATTAGTATTGAACTATATCGAGTACGTCCCTGTGTTGTGTTGTTTTGTAGCGTCACACTAAATGATGTCCAAAGGGGTTCCATATTCTCAGGCCTGTAGGGATCAACTAAACTGTTCGGAGCGAGGCTTATCGAAAATCATGCTCACGCAACCGCTGTTAGGCTCGACCTCCAGACACCAAGAATTTACCAATCCTCTACTTTTTTCTAACTTTGTAAGAAGCCATGTGTTTCGACAGGGCCATCTCGACTTCACCTATTCTGCAAAAACAGCTTGCCCTTTCGAACGTTGAGAATGAAGTGCCGACTGACAACTTGACAGAGCTTGGTAACGAACTTTAGAGTATATACATACAAGAATCTATGCGTTATTATGAATATTATATATTAATTTTTATTGGATGATAATTCACAAATTAAATATTTTAAATTATAGCTGTTTTATTTTTATTTTATTGAACTAAATGTAACTAGAAAAAAAATACGTTACAATCTAGAGGATATATTTTCGTTACACGAGGGCCTTCTTGCATTTATAATGTGCCACGTAGCCTTTATCGGATTTTTTGATTGTTTTATTTTGTCAGAAGTACTTTTCAACTTAGCTGTTTTTATTGCCTGACGATACTTAGCTCTGAGATTGTTAAAATTTATTTAATTTTGTTTAGTGGGGTAAGTATTTTTTATCTCATACAACATTTCCAGTGTACGATGCATTTTGCGTAAACTGTTATCAAACCATGAGCTCTGGATATCAGTTGATTTACGACACGCTGTAAGCGGGAAGGAAACTGTAAAAGCTTTTATAATAATCGCAAGGAAACTTTCAACATTTTTTGATATATCAATGTTATGTGTTGTTAAATTCCAATCAACCTCTTCAAGACATTTATAAAAGTTGTATTTATTTTTCTACGGTTTTGGACGAAACATTTTTGTGGAAAAACTTAATTTTTCTTACTGGACAACAGCTTTAAACTCGACACCTAAATGATCAGATATTAAGTTTTTTTGCTCCTTTATACTGAAAATGTTAAGATTTGTAAATATATTATCGAAACAATTTTTTTTGGGTTTCAAAAGTTACAGTGTGTTTCAATTTAAATGATTGACAGAGGACTATTAATTTTGTGGTATTTTTGTCATTTGCATTGAACCTATCGTTAAAATCACCACAGAGTACTACGTGTTTTGAAGGGTCAACAAGATTGAGAGCTTTATTTATAATATATAGAGAATTTTTTAAATCCCCTAATGGGGATCTGTAAACATTAATTATTGTTGTGTTAACTGGTGTTAACAAAATTGCTGATATTTCACAATGGACCTCTTGAGATAAGCTGCTTCTTTTGTTTAATTTTTTATATGCATTATTAAATTTGTTGTGTAGCATAATTATAGAACCACCGTGTGCTTTTCTAGCACTTGTAAAATAGGAGGCTATGAAGTAGCCATCTAAACAAAAGTATGGTACTTCAATGTTCCACATAACATAAGATATGGTAATTTTTACCTTGTAAAATAGACTCTAATTTATTGACCTTATTTCTAATTGATTGTACATTTTGATAAAAAATGCATAAGTTTGGTTTAATAATTTCTTGATATAAAACTAGGTTAATTTTTGGTGACAACTTATTGCTATTACTGATATATATTAAATTACTACTTATACTACATACTGAAGGATTACCTTCTCTATCAAAATAATTTAGAAATTTTTGTTTCTAGTTGTACTCTTTACTGCTATTTCTAACTGTTTGTTTATGACTAATTTAAAATTTTTTATTATTAAACTTACTATCTTTTTGTTATTTTTTAGATTTAAATGTACTCAAAAACTTGTATACTCATACTGATTTAAAAACGGATTAACATCAAGTACATTAAAGTTAAAGTTATTTTTATTTAAGGAAGTTAGCCAGTCATTGATGCTTTTGATTTTTTTATTATATAGGCCTTTATCTACCCTGTAAGGTATTGTCATTATAATTAAGTTAGTATTTCTACATAAGTCAATTACATATCTAAATGATTCCATGATGTGCCTGTTGTCGTGTTTGTGTAAGTCATTTGTTCCGCCAATGAAGAGCAAATAATCATAAAGTGGGTACTCCTTGATTGTGTCAACAACACCATCTGCTATTTGCTGAATTGATGCATTTGGTTTAATAAACGTTAGAACACTTTCAAATTGTTTGTGAGTGTATAAAATAGTATTTAGATTTCTTACATGACTATCTCCTTAAAGTAGGATTTTAGAATTGGTTTTATTTAAGTCAATACTTGCAGAATGTTCAGCAATGTCCAATTTTTTAAGAAGTGAGTAGTTTACGGACGATGGTGCAGCGGTCATACTATTTTCAGTTTTCTCTTCGTTCTTTTTGAGAGTATTTACTTTTCGTTCGACCTCGTTTAATTCTTCAAAAAGTGAACGATTTATGGGCGATGATTCCAATATTATACTATATCTAATTACCCCTGCATCCTTTTTGTAGATGTTTATCTTTGGTAGCTTATCTTTATTTAGAGGGTAGGTATTAAGATTTCCAAGTTCTTCATGAGCGTGTCTCGACTGTGTAGTTGTAGTTTCACTCAAACTTTTCAGTTTTTGTTTGTATTTATTTTTAACGTTTTTTAGTTGGTCACATTCTGATATAAGGTCTTGTATGTGGGTGTTGTGGTCAATGCATTTCCTGCAAGGTCCTTCTTTTAGCATTTGGAGTTTATTTTGTTGTTCTGTTATAGTTAAATTATATTTCATAATTGTAGCTGTTAATGATTCCTCCATTATATGTGCTTCCTCGGTGATGTGTTCTAAGTTTGCTTCCTTTTTTTGAATATGTTCTGTGTAAGTAATATTTTCCTCTTGAAGTTCTCTGTTTTTAATTTCTAAAAGTTGGATTTGCTCTTTTAATTGTCCCTATCATGTTGTGGTGTTGTTGTGCAACATTTAATTTGATTTTTTTGTATAATGATACTTTAATTTTTATTTCTTTCAAAACAGCTTCTATAATAAGATATACATATAAACATATTGTTGTGAAATTAGGGGTTAAATAGGTGTAGACAATGAAATTTTAAGCACTGTGTATATAAAAATTGGAGCAAATTATTTACGCACCAAATTAATTAATTTATATAGTAAAAACGGACGGTTATTAAAGTATTTTTCTATTTGTATATTGGAATGTTAAAATTGCATAAGGGAATAAAGCTTTAGAGTACATAAAAACTCTAGGATACGCATAAGTAATTATAATAATTTTAAATCAAACGCATGGAAGCAAAAAGGGAGCTTGCATGTATAGAAAATCAATAATTTTAAACGCAAATATTTTCATTTACATAAAAGCCAACGCTCGTTTATACAAATACTAAGAATGGTTAAACAAGGAATTGTTATTTTAAACGGTCAGTTGTTTCGAGAAACACCTGTTGTTAAATGTCAGGTTCAAGGAATTTTAAACGAACGTTAGCACAAAATTCTATAGAAGTTTGTTTGCATCGGTCGATTTGTATAAGCTGCTACATAACAAGTGCCTTGAAGACGAAGTGGAATAAACGATCAATAATGTAAGACAGACAGAGAAGCAGGTAAAGAAAGCGTTGGGTACATGTCACGTACGAAATATACGGGTAAAGGCGAAGACCAACTACAATATCGATTTTCTGTAACTTAAGAGGGGCTCTAAAGGAGACAACAAATATGCGTGGAGCGGAGATAGATAGCTGAGAGGTGGTGCGTCAAAACGGGGAAAATTCTATCATTGGTCGATGGCTAGCAGTTTTCAAAAAGCGCGCGTTCGTAGAGGGTATAGAACAAAATGCTATGTAATAGCACGATGAGCGGGGGATTTTTCAGAAGTTAGAGTTCGTTATGTTCAAAATTTTAAGGAGCAGTTTCGAAAATAAGCTTTTCAAGTGAAATAGGTTCCACGGGGGGTTTTGAAAATTATAAATACACGGAGAAAAATATTAAAGTACTTTGAATTTAGATCTGAGACCGTGCTTAGATCTGCAACGTAATAATAGTAAATGCTCTCATGGTTATTAGTTATTCGATAAAGCTGCATATAACATACTGTTTTGAAATTATGAAAGTTGTAGTAATGTACCGCAAAAGGTTGTAAAAGTGATATTGCACGAGTTGGTGCTAATGTTTAGATAAAAGGTTCCGTTATTACAACGACTCGATTAAATGAAGGGATGGTATTTTAGGCAAGCTAAACCTAAAGCGTATCTTGTATGCATGAAGTATGTTTGGTATGGAATGTTACGTTTGAGACAAAGCTAATATCTGGGTAGAAGAATAGAGGTGGTAGCGGAGATTTTGATGGTGAGGATCTGTTGAATCCAGACATCATCAAAATAGATGGACACAACGATGAGGGTTTCTGGTAACCATCTTCTGTGGTGACGAGGAACGAAAGCGACTCCAGGTAAAGAAACTTACTTTCCTGTTTTTTTGTGTAAACATTTGTGTTGATATTTTGGTGTTGGTGTGTTTTGACTTGTTGGTGGCGTATTTATTACCATAAAACTTGTTTAAAGAGGTATATGTGCAATACAATTTTGATTATTAAAAAGAGTTTATTGATGATATATAAAGGTTTATTCATGCTATAAATTGTTGTTGTAAGGAGTAAACGGGTCCTTAAATTTGTTTTCAATAAAATGCAAGGTTTAAAAAGCATTTACCGAAACTGGGTTATAATGAGCTCAAAATAAACCAGAATAAAGTCAAACTAGGGTTGCATATGGGCCCCATCTACTCGTATTATATAGAATTTTTAAAAATATATTAAAACCAAGGACTTCAAAAAGTATTTAATGATTGAGCTGATAACAGTTGGAACAAACTGTCTGTACCAAGGTGTAAATATTTTATTAATAATAAAAACTTGTTAATATGTGTAAATAAAAGGTTGTATGGTTGTTGTATTATTTTGGTAATTTCATTTGACTGAGTGTGTGTGAAAGAGGTATGTACTTAAAATGGTAGGTATTTGAGAAGAGGCCGATTGCTGGGCTAGGCAGGATGAGCAGTAATAAGGAGGCGCACATAAGGTAGGGTACACAAAATTTTTTTTTGTTTTTCCCCGATTCCACGGCAATTTTATGACGGCCTAACGCTGGGGCTCGATGTTAAAAGCTTGTTCCTGACTTCCACGGCAATTTTATGGCGCCCAAACAATGAGACACGAATTTTTGTGAGAATTCCAACGCAATTTTATGGTGACCCGTACGTGAGGGCTCGAGTTCCAAATAGAATTTTAAAATTTTATTCCAGGAAACTGGCGAGCTGAAAGAGAGAGAGTGTGTGTGTGGTATAAATTTGTAAATATTTTTGAGTGTGTGAGGAAGTGATTTGAACGTATGCAGAGAAAGGAGTTGTTAAGAAGCCAAGGAGTTGAAATTGGAAGTGACGATAGTGAGCTATTTGATACATCAGGAAAAATGGAGGAAGCCGGAGGTAGTAGGGACCGATCAAAGACAGAATCGGGAGAACAAGGTAATGAATTAATAATGAGAATGTTAGAGGAAATGCGACTAGGTCGAGAAGAATCAAACAGGAAACTTGAACAGATGAGCGCCGAATCGAATCGGAAGTTTGAGCAAATTAGCCAGAAAATCGATAATTCGACGAAAGAATTTTCTGAGTTTAAAAATAGCTTTACAGTGAAAATGGGGGAAGTAGAAAATAGGGTTGATAAAAATGAACGTGATATAAGAGACTGTAGTCAGGAAATGGAACAATTACAGACGGAGGTGGGGATCTTCTGTGACGACGAGATTAATGTTAAGATGACTGAAGTAACAGACTCATGTGAGCTCAGTTAGGTAGGGTAGAGAGAGAAGTAAGTGGAATTAAACAGAATGTATCAACTTTGATGGGGGATGGTCCCAGATTTGTAACAGGGAATATGTCACTGGACCAGCAGATGAAATTTTATGGAGATAGTAGGGTGAACTCTCAAATTTTTATTAATAATACTAGATGTTTAGTATGTAATTTGTTTGATGAACAGGCAAAGTTAAATATTGTAAAGGCGATACTGAAAGACCATGCTGAAGCCTGGTATAATCTCATAGGACAGGAGATAGAAACATACAGTGAATTCGAGGACAGATTTTTAAAGCACTACTGGAACGACCACAGACAAAACCAAGTACGTGACGATTTGATAACTGGGAAATATAAAGGGGAATTTGAAGGAAGTATGGAGCAATATGCTATACGAAAGTATAGCATAGCCAAGCAATTAAATCCACCATTAACTGACCGACAAATTATAAAATACCTTTCACGACATTTTGAGGTTGAGGTTCGGCAACATGTGGCGTTGCAAAATATCGTCTATTATCCATCCGCTTTCAATGTGACAACTAATTAATTTGGCGCGCAAATAAATTATCCCTATTTCCTATATACCCAGTCGTTACAAATTTATTTTCTTGACCTATTTATCTCTCTTATCCTATAATTTCTACGACAATATATATATTTCAAGAAATATATATATATATATATATATATATATATATATATATATATATAATGAATATTAGCAGGTTGTAGGTCAGCTGGTTATTTAAGCGTACTCTTTATTATATTCTTAGCTTTCGGTTTATTTCAAACCTTTATCAAAGAAACTACAAAAACGTCATTATGGGCATAATGACCTATATATGATAAGTAATATATATATGATAATATATCATATCTATGTATAAATGATTTGAATCAATTACTATCGTACCTCTCAGCTGAAATATGAATAATAGAGTACGCTATTAAGACCAACTACGTGCTGTTCTACCACAGGCTCATCGTGATACATTCTTAAATCGCCTTCTTTATTTTCCTCGCTTTTTTCAACATATTTAACTGGCCTTAAATTATTTTCTACACAGATATTATACAAAATGCAACAAGCTATCGAAGCCCTTTGAGGAGAGTAGTGTAATGTATGGTATTTGAGAAGGCATCTAAATCTTAGTTTTAACACCCTATTGTAACGCTCAATATTTGATCGTGTGCTCGCTCATCTGTCGATTATTGTATGCAGCTTCCGGAGTATTTGGTACAACATTCAATATGGGTATTAACATCCATGGCCGAAGAACATAACCAGAATCACTTATAATACGAATAATTCATATGCTATTACCTACTTTCAATTAAAGCAGCGTATTTATTTATACCTAAGAAATAATAAGAACCATGGGCATTTCTATGCAAATTCTCTATGATTGGTAACACATTGCTATTGTTCTATATAAAATTGTCGTTATTGCTACCCGGATATTGCACCGACATTCATTATTGTTAGGTTTAGGTCACATATCCGAACTAAACATGATCAAAGTTTCTAATGTTACTAACTGCACATTTTTGGAATGTTATCCTTTTCTATTGACATAAATAGCCTCTGAATATATAGGAATATTTTTCCTCGGAGGGTAAATAGCTACAAGTGTACAAGTTATACTACCAATTACCCCTGGAAAATTATTTTGTATGAAAAATCTACAATAAAAACTGAGTGTCATTTTCCCTCAAATGTTGCACAAAACTTACGTGTGCCACAATCTATTTAATTTCAAAAAATTCTGTGGAAATCTAATGAACTGATTAAAAACCTCTGGCTTGTTTAATGCATCTGTTACTTCTGCGACACAGCGACTTACCGATGACTGGTTAACACGTAAGTGTAAGTATAGGCCAATATCATTTTGATAACTGCCGCTTACTAAAAAACGCAAAGCTATTAGAATCTGAAACCAACGTTTCATTAATGTGTCAAACTACATAATTAAGAACTTATTTTTCTCATAACACTTAAGCAAGGTTTTCTGCTGGATGGTGTTAATAAGGGCTTCAAAGTCTCAATTAACTACCGAGTCCTGTTTTTATCAAGTCTAAATAACTTTTCAAATTGTCTATCACTTAAAGACTCAAGAGGATTGACTAAAGAATGTAATTGTCTATTACCTACCCCTTGAAGCAATTCGGCTACTTTTAATCCTGCTATAGCAGTCAAATTAATTTGATGTCCGAAAGCCATCCTATCAATAATAAATACTATAAATTTGTTTTTAAATAATATTTGTAAATGTGCAAAATGTATTGAATAATATAACAAGAGTCCTTACAATGTTTTTTATGGAATAAATATAGCAGAACTTAATATTTAATATAAGGAATATTAAATACCTGTTAAATTATATATTAAAATATAAATAATACAAAATCAGCACTTCTTGTCTTAACCAAATATTACAAAATTGAAATGACAACCTATAAACAAAATAGTGAAAGTTGAGGTTAGAAATATGATAATACGTATACGTAAGAAGAAATTCGCACGTCAACAAGCAGGGGTGCTATTCTCGACACTTGGAATACATGCGTCTATTCGTACAATGACGTCATTCGAAGGAAAATATTAAAATCACAATTCTCGACTTTTCGAATATCGTCGCATTCGAAAATTCTTATACGAATACATTCGGACGGATTGTTGTTGATCGTTTCTTGTTCGAATAGACTTAACCTTTATTCCTTACATAACTTAATACCTATATTTTGTAAAATATGGATGAATTAATATATTTAGAATTACTAAATGATTTGGAAAATGCGGAAGAAGATGGTGGAGACGATTATAACCAACCAGTGAATGAAGTTGCTAGAGATTCATTTAAGGAGTTATCACATAAAAACTTCATTAAGATTTTTTGTTTATCAAAAGAATTATGGCAGTTTCTAATAATGACATTCATGAAGCCACAAAATAGACCTTCAGACTTGAGTATTCCATTAAAGGTATATATATATATATTACTGTATTTATAGGGTTAATTTAGGGGTAGGTTAAGTCATAGGGGTCGTAGAACAAACAAAAGAAACTCCCAAATAACCAAAGCACACAATTACAGATATTAAAAGAGTAAATAAGTCATTATAAATATGGTTAGTTGAGAGCACACTGTATATAACAGTACAAGCGATTAAACGCATATCCAAGAGTAGCTACGAGCAAAGATAAGAATTTAAAAATGTAACGAAATGCATCGAAATTAAATCAATAGAAAACCTGTATGAATTGGCTAGATAAATATTCAACAAGTGCGTTAATGTATCATCATATACGCAGGCAGAAATTATGTATTATTTGAAAAGCGTACGTGCAAGAAAAGTATTACATTTGTTTAAAAATCCAATTTAACTAGGAAATAAACAAACACCAAATTTATTTCTATTTAGATTAGAATAAAGCAAACAACAATAATACGTGATTTGATGAACGAAGGTTCCTGGGATTTCTGAATTAAATGTGATGTATGTGAATGAATTACGTGACAAATTGAGCGTTCTTCCATGCTGTTAACCTACACAATTGGTAAAGCTTTGGAAATAACACAAGAGATAAGACAATTGGTGTCGCCCAGCACGTGGAATTAACGAATCGCAAACAAAAGGGGCAGGGCTATAAATATGATAACAATTCAACAACGAGTTAGTATACATTTGAAACTGGCCAGTCACTATACTTAGATGTGCTAATATATTCATGCAAATAGTTAATTAAAAGTAAAGTAAAATCATTTTTATAAGAGTGTAAAAATTGTGTAAGCGAGCGGTACTGCTACATACGTAAGTAAACCAGATTTAATGAAATTATACAATTTCTAAAAATATATAAAACAAGGCTCTTAGATACGATCTTGGGTACGACTCTTGTTACGGGTCTTGGAGTCAAGAAAACTCTGGAGATTACTGCCTGTTAATTTAATTTGGTAATCTCTGACAATGGTAAATATTCTATTACTGCTTTGTTAATTACGGAGATGAAAAGCCTTTTATTGGAATAAACTCATTAATAACGATTTGGATAGTATTTTGGTTGGATTTCGACTTTCAAATTCGACTCAATACATTCAGACTGGACACGAAAACTTTTGGAGATGCAGAGAAGCTACTGAACCACTCCAGGTTAGATATTTTGATATGATTTGTTTCTATAAGCTGTTTTATTTCAATAATAATTCAAAAATGTAAGAGCCGACAAAACTGGGGTTCTTTGATAAATTTATGAAAGGCAATAGGTATCTTGAAACGTTTCAATAGGTCTCTAAATATAACAATAAAAATCTCATTTTGCTGGCTTCATTTTCTCAAAATCTGACAGATGTAAATAATTTAAAAAGGGAAGATATTTAAAAAGGTTGTAAATATTTAATCATTATACTGTGTATTGTAGAATTGCTTTATTTAATTAAATCAGCTAGTCGAGGCAAAGAGATTTATAAATTAACATTTTTACAAGTGCTTGATTAATATATAGAAAATAACAGAGCATTTTAGGACGCTCATTTTATAGGCTGGTGAAGAATATTTCAGCATTTATGACATGCCCAACCGTGGGGCCTAATATAGGGGTATAACACAGCATTTTATGATCAACCAAATATAGGAGCTCGATTAACACAGCAATATATATATATATATATATATATATATATAGATATATATAGCAATATATGTATATATATATATATATATATATATAAGGAGTACACTTAATTAACCAGCAGACCTAAAATCCTGTAATTGTATATATTATATTTTATAACTGCAAGGTCGTTATACCACAAAATATATATATATATATATATATATATATATATATATATATATATTGCTGTGATATTCTCCTTTGTATGCGGAACTGGGTCCTTTCAACAAAAAATTCTAGTCCCACCGATTGGACGTCATAAACTGCTGTGATCCTGTTTTCGCCTCGGCTGCTCACCTAATTTTATAAACCTCCTCATTCATAAAATTAAACAACACATTCCTACCACAAACATCAACGTTAACTCTATTTACATCAATATTCAGAATACATTAAATTTTCAAATTAAATTTCAGCATAAAATTCAGTTTTCAAAAAAATTTCAAGATTAATTTTATTATCATTTTAATGTGCATCCAGAATTAAAGTCCTTGTTGGATGCCTAGTAATTAATATAACAATATAAGCAGACCGGAGTCTGAGTATAAAGGAGCATCTACCACCCTTTACGTTAATTAACCAGGTTCGTCTAATTGAGCTCAAAGACATACCCAAATTTTCATCATATTCCCGAACATCAAAACAAAATACCCTTTTACTTAAACAAGCAAATTTATCTTAAAATTAAACTTTTATGGTTAGTACAATTTCACTAATGTCCATTTAAAGTAAATCAATTATAAAGTCATTCAATACACACAAAATGTCAAACAAAATAGTATAATTTACCTGAAGGTTACTGTCCTCGTAGCTTCAAAGTATCGTTTCTTTAGTTAATCACACCATTCAACAGGATTATTTTACGGCTTCTGATTCTCTACGCTTTTAAAATTTTCTCCATCACCATCCATTCAAAGTCGTTTCTGGGCCTTTCCGGAACTCATCTGTGTTTATCTGACCCTTGTTTCATGGATCCAGACACGTATTTGAACCATTTAATTATTAACACCCCCGAAAAATAGCAAAGAAATTCATGCGTCTGTCACCAATATACGCCAAAACTGCCTACTTTTGTGTATACATTCGTCGTTTTAAATTTTGCTAATTGGTACAGTGAAACTAAATTTTATTACCTTGTATCTAAGTGCACTGAAGTACATTCATGTTAGCACGTAAATAACAAGCTATTTTGAATCACTAAAATATACGAGCAAACTTTAAATTATTTAATCAAACTAAAATGCACGGTTTAACATCTTCAATCAAGTCGCGTATGTACGAGCTTTTAACGCATCGAATCGTCAAAAGTCTAAGAGTCTAAGAGAACGAAACACATATTACCACCTGTATATATAGCGAATAGCCGGCACGTCGCTCTGTTCCCCAAAACGGGTAATTCTAAAGAATTTCTCATTCTACGTTCCCAGTATGTCGCTCGCGTGTTCATTTTTTTCGAATTTTCACTCGCCCCATTTAAATCTCAGAAAATTTCCACACGGCACGCAAGCATGTCCGAGAAAAACTAATTGATTTTGTATAGAAATTGTTGTTTCTACCTCTCATATATGCATCCTATTTTTAACCAATCGCATCCCCATGACGTTGCTTAAATCCCGCCTTTTACAATATGTGTCTTTGCTTGACGCATTTTCTCTTCCTTCTCTAACCTGTTCGTATTGGTGCAAATTGATATTCTTTATTATCGATTATTTTAGTCCACATGGAGTGTGAAATAACCCAGCTTTAGCAATTCTCGTAACTATTATGCGACGTTTTCCCAAGATTCTTTGAAACATTAATTATCTGCAAACTTTACGCCGAATGTGATATTTAAACTACGCAGGTGTTCAAAATAATATTAATTCTCAGAGCTTTTAAATAAACCCAGGTGTTCAAACATACTATTAATTCTCAGAGCCTTATTCCGTGGTATTTTAATCTTGGGTTTTACAAGTTTCTATAGGTATTATATGTTACTAACGGTTTAATTAACTCCAATTAAAATTGATTTCTATTCTTTCATTTTTAGCGAATACAACTTAAATATTAATTATTACATGTACACTTTGTTTTACTACCGGTTGCCCAAACTTGAATCAATTAATATAAATCTTGCACGTAATTTGTCTTTGTTTCTTTATTAGGAATAATTAAATTACACGCAGAGCTTTTTAATACTGCTTCTTTTGATATAAAGCGTCTTATAAATAATTTAAATTTCTTATTTTTACTGAAACAACCGAGTTTATTTATGCTTCATGGTTTTAATAACACGTATTATTTAATGAAATTCCTTATACACGGTGATTAAAATTATTTGATGTGATTATTTAATTTTCTACCCTGGTCTAAATATGAGTATTTTCCCCCTATTTGAATACAAATAATCCCACTTATTTGAATGCAAATATAAAGCATTTAGACAAAAAATTACAAAAAAATTGCCTATCTCTCTACCCTTATCTATCTAACTTACCTACTTTGTCTCCAATCCAAAAAAAAATATTTACACCTACCCTATATCCCTATCCTATTCCTAACTCTCACCTAATCTTCACTATACTTTACTTCATCCTACCTAATCCTATATACCTATCCTATTTCTAACTTTATTCCTAACTCTCCACTAATCTTATATGAAATATCTACACTTAACCTATCTTATTTTCTTCCTACGTTTACTCTTTTTTCTCATCCTAAACCTATTTCTACTTATCTCCCATATTTATCCTATACCTAGCTCTATTTTCTATCAACACTTACTTCTACTCTTCTATATACACCTATTCTATCCCTTGTTCTATATCTATACTAAAGTTCACCTATCTCTATCCTTTGTTCATTAAGTTATTTAAATCTAACTCTCTTCTTGACCCTCCAAGTCTTCCTTCTTACCATCCTAATACTCTTCATCCCTATCTCTCCCCCTTCTATATCTATACTTAACATCTCTATTATCTCACATACAATAAACTTATCATCCCTCTTATCCTGACTCTTAAATATTACTTCTTCTTCAGTCCCTACACTTGTCTGTTTCTCATTTATTCTTGTTTCCCTTTCTGCCGACAAACCAAACGATACTACTTTACAATTCTCGATTTTTCTCTCTACGGAAAATCCTACGTACCTTCTAGAATGCTTGTGTAATGGAATCCGCCAGAATGAATCCCTTAAATCTACTTGATTAAAAACAAACTTGCCATCTTTACTTAATTTCGCCTTCACCTGCTCCTGATATGCTGCTTCTACCCCCACTACTTCTGCATGTTTTTGTATTAAAGCTTGAACCTCTACTTTCCTTTCCTCTGGACATCTTATCGTGTTGATCTGTTTACCTTCATCATCTTCTACCTCTACTACATTAATACTAAACTCCGTGTCATCCTCTGTGACTTCATAACTGCCCTTCCATGGCACTACCCTATCCTTAATCCTTATTACCTTCCTTTCCATATCTATCAAAACCCTAACTTCATCATACAGTCAACACCTAAAATGCTCTGAAACTTCAGTCCAGGTACAATTACAAACTCCTGTTCACAGCTTAAACCTCCTATATCTATCCTAAGCACCACAACACTATTTACTACAGCAAACTTCTTTTTATTTGGAGCTACTAAATGGCTACGTTTTATAGGCATAATTCTATCACAAACCTTATCCCTAATTTTGCTGACGAATTCCTCCGATATTAAACTCGCCTCTGCCCCTGTATCAAGTAATACTTCTACATTATTTTCAAAATTTCTAAATTAATAATTGGCAAACATAATTTTTCTACAGTTTCTGGCTCTACTTCCTCCTCAATTTTGAAAAATTCACGTGGATGTTCGTATACATTTACACAGAAATCTAGTGGTCTGTCACGTTCTAAAATCCTGTCTCATCCTGTTTTCCGTGCTTGGTCCTGGTTGTCCTTCTACAACCTGTGCGTACGTCCTCCTCGTGTTAATATCCGTGTCCCTGTCTCTATTCGGCGTGCTGGTCACAGTCCTGTTTACTTCCGGTAAACTGTTCTGTCTCGTGTAACTAGGTCTTGGCGTCGGTCCCCTAGTCGCACTATTGCTCCTGTATTCCTGTCCTCGTCGTTCCCAATTCGGTCGAAAATTTCTGTTGTAGTCAGGCCGTCTCGGATAATTCGGTGTCCTGTTGTCAAACCTAACTGTGTTAACGTTTCGTTCTCGTATCTCTCTTGTCCGTCCTACACATACATCGTCATATCTCTGCAAATACTCTAAAAATGTCTCCCGTTCTGTGATGTTTTGTAAGGCCACGTGTTGTCTAATTTCCAGTTCAAAATGTCGTGATAGGTACTTGATAATCTGTCTGTCCGTCAATGGTGGATTCAGTTGTTTGGCCACACTGTATTTGCGGATGGCATATTGCTCCTAGAACCTGCAAACTCTCCCTTAAATTTTCCTGTAATCAAGTCATCCCTAATCTGATCCTGTTTGTGATCACTCCAGTAATGTTGTAAAAATTTGTTTTCAAAGTCCTGATACGTGTCTATGTCCTGTTCTACTAAATTGTACCATGCTTCCGCGTTGTCCTTTAATAAAGCCTTTATCGTATTCAGTTTAGTCTGTTCGTCAAATAAATTTCCCACTAGATTTCTTACACTATTAATAAAATTTGTGGATTTACTCTGTTATCGCCATAAAACTTCATGTGTTGGTCCAATGATACTCCACCTGTAGAAAATCTGGGACCATCCCCCGTTAAATTTGACATGTTGTATTTAATACTACTAACTTCGCGTTCTACCCTGCCTAACTGATCCCTACATGAGTCCGTCACTTCAGTCATTTTATATTAATCTCTTCTTCACAAAAATGCGTACTTCGGACCTTAAATGTCCCATTTCCTGTCGAAGACCTGTAATATCACGCTCATTTTTTCAACCCTATTTTCAACTTCCCCATCTTTACGGTAAGACTATTTTTAAATTCTGAAACTTCTTTATTCGTCTTATCTATTTTCTCACTTAGGGTTTCCTAACTCCTGTTAATGTCTCATTCATTCGGTCAAATTTCTTATTCGATTCTTCACTCATCTGCTCAAATTTTCGATTTGAGTCCTCTCTAACCCCACTTAACGTCTCATTCATTCTTTCAAGCATCCTCATTATCATCTCGTTTCCTTGATCCCTGATTCCGTCCTCGACTGATCTCTACTGCCTCCAGCTTCTTCCATTTTCGAATTTTTTCACCCAATGCACTATCGTTACTTCCAATTTCCACTCCTTGACTCCTTAACCACTCTTTTCTCTGCATACGTTCTAATCACTCACACACACTCTAAAAATACTCTTAAATTTATACACACACAGAAACTCTCTCTCTCAGATCGCCAGTTTCCTGGAATAAAATCACAAAAATTTTATTTGGAACTCGAGCCCTCACGTTGTGGTCGCCAAAATCTGCTGTGATCTTCTCCTTTGTATGCGGGAACTGGGTCCTTTCAACAAAAAAATTCTAGTCCCACCGATTGGACGTCATAAACTGCTGTGATCCTGTTTTCGCCTCGGCTGCTCACCTAATTTTATAAACCTCCTCATTCATAAAATTAAACAACACATTCCTACCACAAACATCAACGTTAACTCTATTTACATCAATATTCAGAATACATTAAATTTTCAAATTAAATTTCAGCATAAAATTCAGTTTTCAAAAAATTTCAAGATTAATTATATTATCATTTTAATGTGCATCCAGAATTAAAGTCCTTGTTGGATGCCTAGTAATTAATATAACAATATAAGCAGACCGGAGTCTGAGTATAAAGGAGCATCTACCACCCTTTACGTTAATTAACCAGGTTCGTCTAATTGAGCTCAAAGACATACCCAAATTTTCATCATATTCCCGAACATCAAAACAAAATACCCTTTTACTTAAACAAGCAAATTTCATCTTAAAATTAAACTTTTATGGTTAGTACAATTTCACTAATGTCCATTTAAAGTAAATCAATTATAAAGTCATTCAATACACACAAAATGTCAAACAAAATAGTATAATTTACCTGAAGGTTACTGTCCTCGTAGCTTCAAAGTATCGTTTCTTTAGTTAATCACACCATTCAACAGGATTATATTTACGGCTTCTGATTCTCTACGCTTTTAAAATTTTCTCCATCACCATCCATTCAAAGTCGTTTCTGGGCCTTTCCGGAACTCATCTGTGTTTATCTGACCCTTGTTTCATGGATCCAGACACGTATTTGAACCATTTAATTATTAACACCCCCGAAAAATAGCAAAGAAATTCATGCGTCTGTCACCAATATACGCCAAAACTGCCTACTTTTGTGTATACATTCGTCGTTGTAAATTTTGCTAATTGGTACAGTGAAACTAAATTTTATTACCTTGTATCTAAGTGCACTGAAGTACATTCATGTTAGCACGTAAATAACAAGCTATTTTGAATCACTAAAATATACGAGCAAACTTTAAATTATTTAATCAAACTAAAATGCACGGCTTAACATCTTCAATCAAGTCGCGTATGTACGAGCTTTTAACGCATCGAATCGTCAAAAGTCTAAGAGTCTAAGAGAACGAAACACATATTACCACCTGTATATATAGCGAATAGCCGGCACGTCGCTCTGTTCCCCAAAACGGGTAATTCTAAAGAATTTCTCATTCTACGTTCCCAGTCCGTCGCTCGCGTGTCGATTTTTACGAATTTTCACTCGCCCCATTTAAATCTCAGAAAATTTCCACACGGCACGCAAGCATGTCCGAGAAAACTAATTGATTTTGTACAGAAATTGTTGTTTCTACCTCTCATATATGCATCCTATTTTTAACCAATCGCATCCCCATGACGTTGCTTAAATCCCGCCTTTTACAATATGTGTCTTTGCTTGACGCATTTTCTCTTTCCTTCTCTAACCTGTTCGTATTGGTGCAAATTGATATTCTTTATTATCGATTATTTTAGTCCACATGGAGTGTGAAATAACCCAGCTTTAGCAATTCTCGTAACTATTATGCGACGTTTTCCCAAGATTCTTTGAAACATTAATTATCTGCAAACTTTACGCCGAATGTGATATTTAAACTACGCAGGTGTTCAAAATAATATTAATTCTCAGAGCTTTTAAATAAACCCAGGTGTTCAAACATACTATTAATTCTCAGAGCCTTATTCCGTGGTATTTTAATCTTGGGTTTTACAAGTTTCTATAGGTATTATATGTTACTAACGGTTTAATTAACTCCAATTAAAATTGATTTCTATCCTTTCATTTTTAGCGAATACAACTTAAATATTAATTATTACATGTACACTTTGTTTTACTACCGGTTGCCCAAACTTGAATCAATTAATATAAATCTTGCACGTAATTTGTCTTTGTTTCTTTATTAGGAATAATTAAATTACACGCAGAGCTTTTTAATACTGCTTCTTTTGATATAAAGCGTCTTATAAATAATTTAAATTTCTTATTTTACTGAAACAACCGAGTTTATTTATGCTTCATGGTTTTAATAACGCGTATTATTTAATGAAATTCCTTATACACGGTGATTAAAATTATTTGATGTGATTATTTAATTTTCTATCCTGGTCTAAATATGAGTATATATATATATATATATATATATATATATATATATATAGATATATTACTACACTCCTACTGATGTCTCGCTGCTACTGCTATCTGCTATATGGCATTTTGAAATAAATTATCTCAAGGTTTTATATTCAACTATTTACATTCGATTTCGCCCTGCGTGTGTTCGTTGCAAAGCGAAATCTACTCGTTGTCCCCAACAAGGATACTTACACGTCTTCTCGTATGTACAATCTTACTCTATTTATTTGTTCAATGATGCAATTTATCAAAACAAAAATAAGCTTTTATTTTAAATAGAATTTGGTACCTGATATTCGTTCCAACTGATGGTAGCTTCCTCGCCGTGATGTTAAATGCTCATGGAATGCCAATTAATGGTAATCTATGGAAAGATATTGTGCTTTAGTTTCATGAAATGTTTCAGAATTGAATTACTACTATAAGAAATGTATATAAATAAATGGTGAATACTCCTTTTTATACGATCCTCCTGTCTCTTGAATTCGTTTCACGGTGCTGCAAAAGCTTTCTTTGCTTGGGGTTGGCTACATTTCTACTGTCTGCTTGTTTATATGTATGGGTTCTCTTTCGTGGTTACTAGTGCTGCGTCGAAATACCTGGATGCTCCTAATAATGACTTTGGCTCTGCTTTGTCGTTACCTTTTTAAATTAATTCCGAATTACTGCGTTTATCCTTTTTAAATAAACTGTAGTATGCTTTTTGGCTTTTCAAATGCTTGTAAGTTATTCACTTTTATAATTTTCGGAATCCTTTTAAATTAAATGACAGAGCTTGATAGACCGACCTCTTTTTATTTTATTATTTTCATCAATCAAATCATAAACAAACTTATCACCTAGGTACTTAAAATCCATTTTTTTAAAGCACTCTTACATATTAAATTAAATGTTTTGTTCATTCTCTAAACACACTACTTCAAAACTACCTTAATTCGGTATTTTACACTCAATTATAGTTGCAATAATTTTTAAAAAAACACCAAAGTTGTTTGCATTTGTAAATCCTGTCATCGATAACGTTATTGATATCTGCCATCATAACAAACATAATTTAAGCTTCATTTCCTATCTAATAACTCTAAAACTACTTCAAACAAATATATACAGACATTTTACAGATGTTTTTGACCCTTATTTTAATTTAACTATTTAAATTGGTGTTGCATGAGCATCTCAACTTTATTAATTCAACTACTGGCATCATCAATGTTCTGCTCGGATTCTTACCATTGTTGCACAGTGTACCCTTACTTATTTTAGAGTTTAATAAACCTTGTAATTGCATCATTGAATACATTCCTTCTTAGCTTTAAGTACGAGTGTAGTTAATATGAATAAATGTTCCTTATAAGACTTGTTTTTGTTTTTGTGTGTGGACATGAGCCTCCTGGTGATAACTCACCTGTTTTTAAAACTTTGGTCACTAGATGCGTTACAATATATATATATATATATATATATATATATATATATATATTGTTGTGATATACTCCTGTAAATGCGGGAACTGGGTCCTTTCAACAAAAAAAATTCTAGTCCCACAGATTGGGCGTCATAAACTGCTGTGATCCTCTTTTCGCCTCGGCTGCTCACCTAATTTTATAAACCTCCTCATTCATAAAATTAAACAACACATTCCTACCACAAACATCAACGTTAACTCTATTTACATCAATATTCAGAATACATTAAATTTTCAAATTAAATTTCAGCATAAAATTCAGTTTTAAAAAGAATTTCAAGATTAATTTTATTATCACTTTAACGTGCATCCAGAATTAAAGTCCTTGTTGGATGCCTACTAATTAAAATAACAATATAAGCAGACCGGAGTCTGAGTATAAAGAGAGCATCTACCACCCCTTTTACGTTAATTAACCAGGTTCGTCTAATTGAGCTCAAAGACATACCCATATTTTCATCATAATTCAGAACATCAATACTAAATACCCTTTCTACTTAAACAAGCAAATTTCATCTTAAAATTAAAATTTTATGGTTAGTACAATTTCACTAATGTCCATTTAAAGTAAATCAATTATAAAGTTATTCAACACACACCAAATGTCAAACAAAATAGTATAATTTACCTGAAGGTTACTGCACTCGGAGCTTCAATGTACATCGTCCCTTTTGTTAATCACACCATTCCAACAGGATTATATTTACGGCTTCTAATTCTCAACGTTTTTAAAATTTTCTCCATCACCATTTATTTAAAGTTGTTTCTGGGCTTTTCCGGAACTCATCTGTGTATATCTGACCCTTGTTTCGTGGATCCAGACACGTATTTGAACCATTTAATTATTAACACCCCGAAAAATAGCAAAGAAATTCATGCGTCTTTCACCAATATACGC
>JARFIW010000505.1:0-33623 GCA_036346225.1 Platerodrilus igneus | reverse complement strand
CCCGTGTGTGAGTGTTGTCACGCACGTTAAAGATCCCTACCTTACCTGGAACGGCAAGGGTTCGGCAAAATTCTAAATTTCCAGGCAACAAAAACTCGCCTCCTGGCCAATGTAGTACCTTCTGGTGGAGCATTGCAAATATAAATGCACGGTATGTGAAGTGGAGGCGTCGCCGTGGATCAATGTAGTAAGCGTAAGACTACGGATCCCAAGGTAATGGGTTCGAATCCCGACACGGCCGACTGCTTGAAAAATGGCAGGTGATCATTTTTCACAAAAATTACGCTCTCGTTCGGATTAGAGGTTAAGTGGAGGTCCCGTGTGTGAGTGTTGTCACGCACGTTAAAGATCCCTACCTTGCCTGGAACGACAAGGGTTCGGCAAAATTTTAAATTTCCAGGAAACAACAGACTCGCCTCCTAGCCAATGTAGTAACTTCGGGTGGAGCGTTGGAAAATCACATGTAAGGTATGTGAAGGGGGTTAAGCAGCCTGTGGCTGGTAAGATCTCCCAACACTTAGACATTTGTCAAATTAATAGTATTTCAGTAAATCCTTTCGCACAATTAATGTTATGCTAGAATGTTGCACAACTAACACCTGTAATTTCTTATACCAATCATCATGTATAGGTACAGTTATTTTTTTCGTCATTAGTTTATCCATCTTAGGACTGGTTGAATGCGTACCTCCATTGATTTCTATTCTGAGCTAGCTTACACATTTCCCTGAAATTCCTACAGCCTTCATCTTTCACTATTTGTGTGCAATAGTCTAAGGTAGGACTACCACTACTTCTCTTTGTTCCTATCTCTGCTTCCAATATATCCCGCACTATTCCTCATGGCCTATCATCCTATCTCCCTTATTTTGTACCATTTTCGACATATTTCTTTTATCCCCTACCATTTTTAGTTCCTCTTTGTTCTTAACTTTGTTTGTCCATGGTATCTTGATCATACGTCTGTAGCACCACATTTCAAAGGCCTCTATCTTTTTCTTGTCCGCTTCTCCTACTGTCCAGGCTTCACAGCCGTACAGGTTTTAAGCAATCTTTTCCTCGTTTCTATGTTTAAACACAGTAGTTGCTTTTTCTTGTTAAATGTAGCTATACTTTGTTTTATATCATTTGCGCTTTTTCCATTTTGCGTTATTTGGCTTCTTAGGTAGCAGAAATTCTTAACCTCTTGTAAGGCCTTGTTACCTATTTGTATTCTTGTTTTTTATTTATTTTCCCCTCCTTTGAATACTAGTACTTTAGTTTTATTTTTATTAATTTTCATTCCATATCTCTCTGTTAGAACCGTTTCCATTTCATTAAGAGCAGCTTCTAACTCTTCCTTGCTAGATGCTAATACCGCTATATCATCCGCAAATATAAGCACATCAATTTTTTGTCTTTGCAAAGTAATTCCAATGTCTTCCTGCATTTGATAGTATTCATTGCCTCTTCAATGTACAAGTTAAAAATTAATGTGTACAAGTTAAAAATCAATGGGGATAGGGCACATCCCTGTCTCACCCCTTTCCTAATTTTTACTTCTCTACGTTCTTGCCCTACTTCTATTACTGCTGTTTGCTCTTTGTATAAGTTTTGTACTATTCGTCTATTCCTATAACTCATTCTAATCTTTTTAAGTATTTCGAACATTTTTTTCCATTTTATATTGTCGAATGCTTTTTCCAGATTTACAAATCCTATATACACGTTTTCCCCTTTTTCTATTGTTTTCTCCATTATCACTCTCAGAGCTAAGATAGCCTCCCGTGTTCCCCTGCTTTGCCTAAAACCAAATTGATCTTCTCCTAGTATTTCTTCAGCTCGTTTTTCCTTTTGTGTCTGTACAATTCTAGTTAATATTTTTGACACGTGTGCTGTCAAACTTATTGTTCGAAAATTTTCACACCTATCCGCGCCTTTCTTTTTTGGTATAGTTACTATGATGTTACGTTTGAAATCTTTGGGTATCTCGCCTGTCTCATACATATAGCTTACATGTTGGAAAAGACGTACTGTTACTGCCTGTCCAGCGGCTTTTAGAGTTTCTGCTTGCACCTTATCTGTACACGGCGCTTTGACATTTTTAAGACCCTTTAATGCTAATTCAAACTCATCTCTAAGTGTAGGATATCCTAGGTCATCATTTTCAATGTCTGATTCCTGTTCTAATGCTGTTAGTTCTTCTGCTGCATATAAATTCCCTACATATTCTTGTCATCTACCCACTTTCGCTACATTTTCTATAATGACGTTTCCTGCCGCGTCCTTTATATTTTTGCTATACAGTTTTATATCCATAAAATTGATTCTAATTCGTTTGTATGCTTCATCTGCCTTTCCTATTTCCATCTTAGTTTGTACCTATTTGCACTTTTCATCAATCCATTGTTCTTTAGCTTTCCTGCATTTGCGAATAATTTCCCATTTTATGGCTTTGGATCTCTGTTTCTTGTTTCGTCTGATTTATTTTTGTATTTTTGTCTTTCTTCTATTAAATTCAGGATATCTTTTGGTATCCATGGTTTCTTATTTTCTTTTGGTGTATACACCAGAATATTGATACGTGAGGAGTGGTTGCCCTCGAGACGCATCTGATTAGCCTCCACCAAATGTTACAGAAGCTTTTTGTAACGCCTCCACCAACTGTTGCAACCGGGGTTTAGTTTTAGAAAGATTTGGGGATCGTAGTCAGGATTTGCCTTACCACAACACACACATGGTACAATGAATTAGACACGGCGTTCAATAACACTTATATTTATTAACAAAGCAAAATATAGTTCTTGTTACAATAAGGTCTTAAATCTAAACATGAAAATATAAAATAAAACTTACATTGTTTGGTTGACTGACTGACTTTAACTTCAACTTCGATTAACTGTTAACTAACTACTAACAATGAACTATTAAATATTAACTAACTATCCACTATTAAAAATTAACTCTTAAAGATTAACCTTTGACTAAGCAATATCTTAAGTTATATACCGTTTCTTATCACAACTGGGAATTACTTATTACTATTTTTCATCTTAAGAATGACGCTCGACCTTTCTGGATATCTCATACTTGTGGTCGGTTATTTTTATTAATCTACGCAAAGAGAAAACTTACTAATTCAATTTCGTATAATGTAAATTCCCGTAATTTACCGTGATCTAACTACTACATGACTAATTAAACTTTGTTGGATATTTTAAGATTGAAGGAATTATGAAAATGGCTGCTTGAGCTCTATTCGTATCGTATCACCATCTCTGGCCGCCATGTCTAAGCTGCATTCAATGTTATTTTATTCTGTTTCTACTTCATTAGTATAAGATGTTTCCCGAAATCTTTCAGCAATTCATTAGATTTTTTGAATCTCTCTGGAATATGTATATCTTTTAGTTTCTCAAAGTTAAACTGCCTTTTTTCGTTTCTTGTTTTCAAAATTTTAAATTTAAGTGCGGCCTTCATAATTACAATATTGTGGTGAGTGTCTATATTTGCTTCTGGATAGCTTCTACAGTCTTTCACTTGATTCCTAAACCGTTGTCTAACAAGAATGTAATCTATTTGATATCTTCCTATATCTTTTGGCATCTTTCACGTATATCGTCTTCTAGCATGATATTGAAATAATGTGTTTGTGATGATTAATTTGTTCTTGTTGCAAAATTCTACCAGCCTATTTCCCTTGTTTCTCGTGCTTAAATCAAATAAACCTACTACCGCTTTTTTCCTACCCTCACCTACCACTGCATTAAAATTTCCCGTAATTATTAAATTTTCGTGTCTTTTTATGTATCTTAGTATTCTTCGATATTTTTGTAGATCGCTTCTACCTCTTTGTCACTGTAGTTAGAGGTGGGCATGTATACTTGTATTATTACTGTGTTTACCGGTTTAGAATCTAATCTAACCATGAGTACTCTTTCGTTCTTTTGTAAGTCATTTTCTACACAGTGTCCTATCTTTTTTTGCATAACTATCCCTGCACCTGAATTTCCTTCCTCTACTCCTGTATGAATTACCCTGAAGTCTCCACTCCAATAATCCCCGTCTCTGGTCATAGAACTTTGCTGATCCCTACTATGTCTAGTGCTATCCTATTCATTTCAATTTTTAGGTTCTCTAGCTTACCTATTTTCTTCATACTTCTAACATTCCACGCCCCAACTCGCAAAATGTTCCCGACTCTAATTCTGAACTTTCCGATCGTATTCTCTGAACTATTCCCCTCCCGGAGATCCGAATGGGGGACTATTTTAACTCCCGAATCCTTATCTCAGAGAATGCCATCATGTTTATTACAATTTAAGTACGCTGTGTACTTGGGAGATAATGTGGTGGTTTCCCGTTGCCTTCCACATCGTGGTAGTGTGTCTTAGACTGCCATACCGACCCCTATGGTCTATGCCAATCTAAGTACCGAAAGAGCCGCTGCCCTCTTTCGGGGACCTGTCTTAGTCTGGTTCCTCACTAACGACCCTACTACTTTGGTTGGACCTGTAGTTTGGCTCTTTAGCTCATTAGAACACGCAAGCCATTTCACCTGTTCTAGTAATCTAGAACTTCGGCAAGGTGCATGTCCATTCGAAATGGGCGAATATCATTATTAATTTTATATTAAAGAAAATGAATTGTTTTATAATTGAGCTAATTATAAATTTGTAAGCTTCCAGTAATTGCTTAAATTAAAACGAAAGGGGTTCATTTTAAAGTTGATAAATCATATTAATAATTCCTGCTATTACTCGAGTAACTGTATACACATTAATTACATGGGAATATATTATAATAGAGATCGTTATGTATAATTAGTTTATTTGTGAAAGGTAATTTTGCATAAAGTCTAGTGCAATTGGATTGTGATTATGTCGTTATATTAATTGTCGAGAATATTGGCCAATTGAGGTAGGCTTTACAGAACATCAGGTTTACTACTAAACATTATTTGATCATAGAACGTTTTCCTGCAACGGGTAAGTTTGCTGGATTCATTCCATACTTTGTGCTGGCAGGGTAAGTCTAATTCTACATATACTTGGTAAGAGTCTCATGCTTCGATCCATAAATATTTTAGCGTAATAAATAGCGTTACACTAGAATACCATAACTGATGCATTCCTATTAAAAGATTTTTCTAGAACGTATTTTATCTGGTGTATAATTTAAAACTGTCAGCATTTGCAAACCCCTTACCGTTTGGAACTGAAGATGCCTAAATATTTTTAAAAACATATTCATTGGAGGAAGGAATCCTATTTTAAATTGAATATGCGCGAGTATATATCAGGTTATCATAAAGTAAGGGATATATTTTAAATTATGATAACTTTTAACAAATTAAGTTAATAACAAGAAATAAATGAAATCTAATTGCTTATGAAATGGGATTTAGTATGCCCAAAACAGGTTACGGCAATTGCTCAATATGACCTCCATTTTGTTGTTGTAAGATCACCATTCTTACCTCCAAATTGTACACAGCATTTCGTAACATTTCTGGTTGAATTGTACCAATTTGCTCCGTAATACTGTCTTTTAATTCGTGTAGCGTAGTTGGTCGTCTTCTAAACACTAAACTTTTAAATAACCCCACAGCCAGTAATCCGCTGGGTTTAGATCAGGTGATCTTGGTGGCCATGAATTTACGAAATGTCTGCTTAACACGCGATCTTGAAAAACGTTGGTTAACAATTCTTTGACTGGTCGAAAATGTGCGGGGTGCTCCATCCTGCATAAAATGATGTTTTCAATTCCGTAGTGCTCGTTTTGCAGCTGTGGAATAACATAATTTTGTAACATTTGCAAGTATCGTTCACCATTTACAGTTACAGATACGGCTTGTCCATTCTGCATTTCCTCGTAGAAATACGGACCAATAATAAAATCAGCTGTAAACCGCACCAAACGGTGACTTTCTTGTCATGAAGACCTTTTGAACGATTTGTTGCGGATTTTCTGCAGACCAGATTCTACAGTTTTGAGTATTGACTCCACCATTCTGAGTAAAATGTGCCTCATCTGTCCATAAAATACGGGATAACCATTCGGGTTCAATTTCCATCTGAGCCATTACTCGCAAAGAAAAATCGTACCTAGTAGCCAAATCTGCGTCCTTTAATTCAAACAGCATTTTCAGTTTATATGGATACATGTTTAGAATTTTGTGTAAAATTTTCCAAACCGTGGTATACAGCATTTGCAATCGCTTGGATATCGCATTTGCACTGCTGATTGCGATGGCTATGTCTTGATTTTCATGAAGAACCTCTGCAACTTGGACATCACTAATTATTGGTCTTCCTGATCTTGGTAAGTCAGTTACAGACCCTGTTCTTTCAAATTTTTGTATCAAATTGCGGTACGCTTTCATTTGACAGGGTCCCGCTCTCAAACCCATTCTCGTGCGAAATCTTCGTAATCCAGCGGTGTAATTTCTGCCGGATTCATAATAGCACTGAACTAAACCAATTCTTGTTTGTAAATCCATGCTATTACAGTTGAGTCGTTTTGAACTCAACGTTTACTTGAGTTTTAATTTCAAAATAAAACTTCAAATTGAATAATTTCGTTTTGACACTAGTGTCAACAATTGTTATGACAACGCTTTTGTTTCTCATAGATACGGTAAAATCCCATTCAATAAGCAACTAGATTTCGTTTATTTTATGTTACTAACTTAATTTATTAAAAAGTTGTAATGATTTAAAATATATCCCTTACTTTATGATAACCTAGTACATATTTACTAATTAATAATTACATTTTAAAGAACCCTTTATAGTTTGGAATCAATAATAAATTCATATAGTTAAAACCCCACAATACTGTACTCAGTGGTGTTGTGCTAGTTTTTTTTTTACCGGAACGCGTATATATAATTATATGGACAGGGTCAATCCTGGGTAGGTGGTAGGCTCTGTGAGATCTCATGTCCCAAATTTAACGACGGGGGGATTTTCCACGATAATCCTGGCGGCGACGTTTTTTTTTAGGTCTCATGTCCCAAATTTGACGACGGGGGGAGGGGAGATTTCCCCCAATTTTCGCCCGTCGCCAGGATCGACCCTATATATAGCATAAAAAAGAAAGGTAACGAAAATCATTACGAAACCCATTTTGTGTATGTGTATATGTATATATATATATATATATATATATATATATATATTGCTGTGATACCACCAAAATCCGGGTACTCCGCTTTTCGAATCGAGCCCCTACGAATTGGATGTCCAGAATGCTGTGAATCCTACGAAAAGCTATTCATTTCCTTAACTGTGTTGGTCCATTGACTTTCTTCTGTTAATCGCCTCGGCTGCTCCCTAGATAACTTTCATCCTCATTCATAAAAAAACAAACACATTCCTACCACAAACACGAACGTTAACTCTATTTACATCAATATTCACAATACATTAAAATTTCAAAATTAAATTTTGGCATAAATTTCAGTATCAGAAATTTTCAAGATTACATTTATTATCATTTAAATGTGCATCCTGAATTAAAGTCCTTGTTGGATGCCTACTAATTAATATAACAATATATGCAGACCGAGTCTGAGTACAAAGGGAGCATCTACCACCCCTTTACGTTAATTAACCAGGTTCGTCTAATTGAGCTCAAAGACATACCCAAATTTTCATCATAATCCAGAACATCAATACTAAATACCCCTTTCTACCTAAACAAGCAAATTTCACCTTAACATTAAAATTTTATGGTTAGTACAATTTCACTAATGTCCATTTAAAGTAAATCAATTATAAAGTAATTCAACACACACAAAAATATCAAAGTTCAAACAAAATAGTATAAATTACCTGAAGGTTACTGCACTCGTAGCTTCAATGTACATCGTCCCTTTTGTTAATCACACCATTCCAACTGGGTTATATTTACAGCTTCTGATTCTCAACGCTTTTCAAATTTTCTCCATCATCATTTATTTAAAGTTGTTTCTGGGCTTTTCCAGAACTCATCTGTGTATATCTGACCCTTGTTTTGTGGATCCAGACACATTTATGAACCATTTAATCATTAACACCCCGAAAATAGCAAAGAAATTCATACTTCTTTCACCAATATACGCCAAAACTGCCTACTTTTGGTGTATTTATTTGTCGTTGTAAATTTTACTAATTGGTACAGTGATACTAAATTTTATTACCTTGTATCTAAGTGCACTCAAGTACATTCATGTTAGCACGTAAATAACAAACTGTTTTAAATCACCAAAATATACGAGCAAACTTTAAATTATTCTATCAAACTAAAATGCACTGTTTAACGTATTGAATCAAGTCGCGGATGTAAGAGAGCTTGTTCATATTCACCTGGGTATATATAGAAGTTAGCCTGTCTGTCGGTCGAGTCCCCAAAATGGACAATTCTAAAGAATTTCGCATGCTATGTTCCCATTCCGTAGCTCGCGCGTCGGTTTTACAATTTTGCACTCGCACCAGTTAAATCTCAGAAATTCTCACACGGCAGCAACGTCTGGAAATAACTAATTGACTTTTATACAGAAATCGTTGTTTCTACCTCTGATATTTGCATCCTATTTTCAACCAATTGTGACCCTCGTGACGTTGCTTAAATCACGCCTTTTACTATATGTGTCTCGGTCTTGTGCATATTATCTGTCTCTATCTAACCTGTTCTTATTGATGCAAATTGATATTCTTTATTATCGATTATTTTAGTCCATGTGGAGTGTGAAATAACCCACCTTTAGCATTTCTCGTAACTATTAAGCTACGGTTTCTCCAAGATTCTTTGAAACCATTTGTTATCTACAAAATTTTCGCCGTACATGACATTTAAACTACGCAGGTGTTCAAACATAATATTAATTCTCAGAGCTTTATTTTCTGGTATTATAATCTTGGATTTTCACAGACTTTTATGCTTATTATTAATAATGGTTCAATTAACTCCAACTAAAATTGACTTCTATCCTTTCATTTTAGCGAATACAAATTAAATGTTAATTATTATGTGTACACTTTGTTTAATACAGGTTACTTAAAATAGGGTTAATTAATATAAATTTTGCACGTAATTTCCATTTGTTTCTTTCCTCGGAATAATTACATTACACGTAGAGCTTGTTAATACTGTTTCTTTTGATATAAAGCGTCTTGTACCTGATTTAAATCTCTTATTTTTACTGAAACGAATGAATTTTTATTCTCCACGGTGTTTTAATAAAGCGTATTATCTAATAAAATTCCTTATACACGGTGATTAAAATTATTTTATGTAATTCATTAATTTTCTACCCTGGTCTAAATATGAGTAATATATTCGAAATTTTTATTAAATTTTCAAAACTCGAAAATTGCGCATAATAGAAAATTTTTCAAAAATTAAATTATTCAAAAAAAAAATATTTCTTACCCGTTTTCCTCTCTTCCTTGGTTGAATCGCCTTCTTCAACTGCTTCCGGCTAGCTCAGTTGGACCTCCTCTTGGATATCTATATTCACTCTCATATTCTATCATTCACGCACACTCCCAATAAAACCACTAAATACAACAAACGTACACTCTTTTATTTTTCACTATTTACATATAAAATTCATCATTATCCACCTTTCAGTGATCAAGTTACACCTCAATAAAACCTATTTTGTAATATCCAGGATTTTAATTTAAATTATAAAACACATAGAATGTACCCGGTGTAAATGGGCCCTGAACGATATTTTATTTCTCATTCCTTTTATATAATTTATTTTAAATCTAAGTAAACTCTGGAGTATGGTGAGCTTATGATAACCCAGTTAATTATGAATAATGTATGCATTTATACTTTGCATACTCTGACAACAAACAATAAAAACACCCATGTATTTACAAATTGTAACTTCCTGATGGAACGTTAATAAGTTTTATATACACCTTCAGATTTCTATTTAAATACCATACTAAAGTTAGTTATATGTATTATGTTCAATACACAAAATAATGCACAATACCTTCAAAATCACTCTCATACGTCACTCAATATTCATCGTATCATAGTTTATAACCACAATTTCAAAGCGTTACCTGGAATTTCTAGAAGATCTCCGCTCCGTGGTTGATGCCTTGTATTTGTTTTTTTCTGCTTTGCAGGCCGCTTCTACCTACTAGTATAAGAACCCCATGTAAGTTGAGCTGCTAGCGCCAATTTCCAAATCCAAATTACTCATACGTCTTTCACAATTATTTACTTTAATCCACGTTGCTTAACATCACGATACGAGCTTGTTAAAAAAATTATAGGTGATACCTCAATTAAAAAAAAATGTAATCTCGGCACAAAAACCGCGTACAAATTATGAGCGATTCACCATGCAATATAATTTAAAATAATTTTATTCTACTTACAAACTCGTAATAACTTGCATAGGTCGTTTGAAGCTATCGAAATTTTAAGGGCCTTCACCATGTGTTCGAATAACATTTATACAACTTAGTCCGCCACCTCCTGGCCGCCTTTCGTCCGAAATCCCCATCTACAACAACACGTTCTTAAAATTTCGAGCTCAACCGATTTCCAAGTCCGCGAATTTCAGCACGTCGTTACGATATTTTTCTGAAAATTAATATACACTACGCTCGTATTTGTGTCGCGTCCAACTAACAATATCGACCAATATTTACTGACGTCCTACAAGTCCCGCCTATCTCACGCTGTCCCTTGCTTATGCGTTTTCTACGTCTCTTACTCACCTGGTGTGCGTGGTAGAAAATCGATATTCCGGACCATCTGCTATTTAACCCCACGTGGACTGCTTTAACTAACCCTCATTAGTATTTACTGCGAACACATGCGACGGTTTACCGATATTCTTTGTAACCATTTGCTATCTATAAAAGTTATTGGAACCTGACCTTTAAAATTTTGCAGGTGTTTAATCAGCGTTTTAAATAACAGTTCTACAAGTTGGATTTTCCACGTATTTCAACCCCACCGATATATTTGTTTGTTAGCAACGCGTGTCACCTTGGTATTATTGATTTTTACACGCTTTTATGAATATTATATGTAAATAACCGTTCAATTAAATTCAATTAAATTAATAAATTAATGGCATTGGCTTCTAACATTTTATTTCTTTTGCAAACCTACTGAATCTTATTCATTATTTGTAAAATTTTGTTAATACATGTTACTTAAATATGAACTAACTGGAATAAATTTCGCCCGTAAATTCTGGTTGTTCCTTTATACAAAGTGTTTTGAAATTGCTTCATTTATATTAACTTTTAATCTTTTAAAACCACTATAATATATATATATATATATATATATATATATATATATATATATATATGTTTATTACAATAATAGGAACGTTTAATAAAAATTAGTTAACAAATTATAAAATACGCATATTAAATACTCGAACAATATTGCATAAATATTTTTAACAATACATGAAAACACTAATGGTGTTTATAAAATATTCCAAATAGAATTATGTTCAGGATCTTGTGGTTGAATTTTCCTTGTTTTGTTGTCATCCGCTGAACGATGAGACCTTAACCAAGTTTTTACATAATCATCTGGTTTAAATAATTGTTGTTGTGGGCCATTTTTTTATAAATAAAAGATTTGCTAGATTTTCAATTAATATTCTATTTCTTTGTTCATTTAAAATAATATTCATATTACTGAATCCGCGCTCACACTCTGCCGAACTGCAAGGTACAATATTTATGTATCAAATTAAGATTTCTACATCTTCAGGAATTACTTTGCCTCCAGTATCAATATAATCTCTAAACGCATTGATACATCGCATCGGTGATGTTAAATTAAATCTGGTGCATAATGACTGGATTTCATTTTCTCCATAGCCAATTTCAATATCTGCTGGCCACTCCGTTGGATCTGGTACTCGAAATTCACTTATCAAATCATTTTTTGTATGTAGTCTTCTAGTCATATTATTAATGAGACTTACAAGAATTGATTTCTTTTAATAATAGTAATTTTTTTATTATCTGTTAAAGTTAATGTTCCTAATTTCATCACTTGAACAGCCTCTGATGGTTCTATGAGTTTGTTTCCTTTTTTAACGTCTTTTAGTGATTCCAAATAGCGAATAGTTCGACGGATTAGTTTGTCCGCATATACTATCGTTACACTTCTGTTCTGTAACGCTTCAGACAAGATGGAAAGTTCATACAAAACGTCATACATTATTGCCAAGTTAATTATAAACTGTTTACACATGATATATTTTTTTAGACCAATGTATACACTCTGATAAGTTTTTGAACGAGTTTCATCAGTTGCGGCTTGATGAAAATGTTCAGCAAGAGATTTTAAATTTTGCCAAACTGCATTAACAGTTCTGAATGAACTAGCTATCCACATTCCTAAAACACGTCCTATTTTTTTAATTTCTTCTCCCAAATTTTCAGCGCATGATTCTAGTTTGCGTTGATTTTTAGGAGATTGATAATAAATGGTATATAATTTATCCATAAATATGTGAAAATGGTTAATACCATTTACTTCCGCGACAGAATTGTTAACAGAGAGCTCCAGACGATGATTTAAACAGTGCCACGTGATTATTTTTGGAAATTTATTCAATAATTTTATAGCCACTCCTGACTTTTTTCCTAACATTACACTTGCTCCGTCACTGGTAAATGCAATTAAATTTTGTTTCAAATAATTCTCGTCGAAGCCATATTTTTCCAAATTATTTAAAAGGTATTCTGTAATGGTGGATGCTGTTTGATCGGACAATTCTATTAAATAAAAAAAAAAGAATCGTGGTTCGCTGATTTTATTTATTTCGAATTTTAAAAATATAATTAGAGTAGATTTTTTACTTAATGTTGTAGATTCATCAATGAGAATCGAAATCTCTCCATTTGTTTTAATAATTTCTGAACAAATTTTTAATTTCATATTTTTGGATATGTGATTAATTATATTTGTGCAGGTATATCTGGACCGTAAACCAGGTGGCAAAATTGTTCCATTTAATTCTTGCAATTGCAATAAATTATAATAATCCGAATATGGTCGGTCGTGTTTGGCTAAATAATAAGCAGTTCTAAATACTAGACGTGCTCTTAATATACGCCTTATTTAAATTGTCTATTACATTTTCTATTGGCTGATGCTGTTTGCTGTTTAAAATTTTTTCTGAATTAATGTGCGCTGTTGTTTTCACGTGTTCAAAAATTTTTTTTCTTAATGACGTTAACTGCGATGTTTTATTTTTACCGTAGTAAGAAACGGATGTGGAACTCCATTCCTTTGAAATATATACACCACGGGTTTTAGATACCCCTAAGTGCTGTATTTTGTTACAAAAAGAGCAACCTAATTTTCCGGATTCGGAAAATAACCAAGGAAACTGTCTTTCCTTTCCAAACCACATTTCCGCACTCCAAATATTAGTCCACGAGACTTCGTCAGAATTGTTATCATTATAATTATAAGTACTTTTTGACGTTGACGTTGATGCTATGGCTGCAAGTTTAATAGATTCCAGTTGATTTGCGTTGAAGTTGGTGTTGGATACTTGACTCAATGTTGCATTTTCCTGGGTCATTGACTCATCTTCGCTGCTAGTTTGTAAACAAAAAAAAAAGTTTTACCCTCGTGAATATCAGATAACAAATTGCACCCTTATATATCCTAAACCCTTACCTGATATCACAAGGTCGAGAATTTCTTATTAACAATGAAAGCCCAAGGTAAAGTTGGATGGAAAACGGCTTGAGGAAAAGAAAAACTCTTTAGACATAAACGGCTAGTAGAGTGTTAGCTCTGGGTAGATCATGAGCTGGGGTAATGGGTTGTCAAATGATCAAAGATATAATTAATGAGCGCCACCGTATTTTTCAATACAACAACCTACAAAAATTATCTGTGCGTGTATTAGGGGAATGCTGAAACCTTATATCAACACCACTAACATAGCCATAAAACCTGAATTTCACTCTTTTAAAACACTTACCAAAATCTCAATTACCAGATGTCATACAGATGTCTCGACTTGACCTATGAACAAACAAATGCACAACATGGACACCGTTTGTGTCCTCAATAATATTTACCAAAAATATAATAATAGAATTTAAGTTTCAAAAATATACACCCAGGGTATTTGTTATCATTACACACAATTACTGATCAGGAATGACCTGTAAGTTTTACTTGTATTTTAAATAACAAAAGAGTCATGCAAAAATAGATTCTATTTGATTAAATTCCTTGGTTTGTTTTAATATAATATTTTTCAACTAATAATTTTTATAGAACAGAAATATAATAAGGATTTGTATTCAAAAACATAAAGATCTCTAAATTGAATCTTTCTTAATAAATTTTATGAAAAGTTTGAGCTCACTTAATAATTCATATTACATATTCTTCAGCCATAGTAGTACTACATTGACTTAACAATCAAATTTAATTACTTAAGTTCAGATAAAATAGCATGTTTCAACATAGAGTTAGCTTTACTTAATATGTATAAAAGAATTCGTCACGTTGATTAAGAATCAAAGTACATGACCTCAAAATTATTAAATATATTTTTGAATTAGCGTAACATAACATGTGATGTCTAAATTGGATAGCTGAATATTTTTTTATTTGACATTATATGCCACTAACAACTTTTTAGTTTAGTTAACGTTATCTGTTTGTGCAATATTTATGACAAGCAAACAGCATAGCCATCTTTAAAATTTATGCAAGGTTATAAATTTATTACGGAATTCTTTCTTTCTTTAAACGATTTTTAAGTGACTCTAGTGTAAGTAAAGTTTCGACCTTATATTTTCTTATTACGATTTAAATAAATATGAAAGTAATTAAATGCTAAATAATACTCACGTGTGGAAATACAGTACGACCAAAATAAATCGAACTATAACCTCAGCTGTCGGAAATTCCATTAACATCTGCGTTCTGCGATGCACAAATAGAAGCCACGTGAATACGTACGAATTTATTGCTGGAATTTTGAGAACTCTTCCGAATAAAACAGTATTTAACGAAACCAATTTCTCCTTGAGTACATCCTATAAAATTTAGTATTCCAAATCTCAAACTAAATTTTCTAAATATTGCTTCCGAGATATTTTCTAGATCCAAGATGTTATCTACTTTCGTGATGTTACTTATATGATATTATATACTTCCGTGATATTGCACTAAGAGGAAAATATTAATAAAATTTATTTACTTGAATATACCAACTGTTTTAATGATGAAGGGGAGCTTCTATCTCCTTTTGCCTGCAGGGATCAACTGAACTGCTCCAGGTGGAACATAAAAATGAATACCATCACGCTAAAGCCGCTAGGAACTACCTTCAGACACGAAGATTCAATCAATTAAATATTTTTTTTCGAACCGTGTTACAGGCCACGTGCTTGGACACGACCAACTTGACTTTACTACGCCGCCGATAGCAGCTTACCTCTTCAAACGCTGATAGCAAAGTGATCGAATTGACAACTTGACGAAGCTTAGTAACGAAACTTAGACCTCAAAAGTAAAGGAGTCTATATACTATTATAAATTTTATGTATTATTTTTATTGTACGGAAATTTACAAATTATATTTTTATATTATTGCTGTTCTATTTTATATTAATAGACGAAGTGTAACTACGTAAAAAAATACGTTACAAGTTTTTAGTTTCTTTTTAAAAAATCGGTGATGCTACTGTTTTTTCTTTTTTCACTCATGTTGAAATTACTAATAAAATAAATACTATTATTTAATAGGAAAAAAAACGGACATTTTTTTAATTAATAATGAAAATGAAATATACTTACACGTTACACTTTAAGTTTATTAGATTAAAGATTATAGAAAAATGCAACTATTACATACATATATGCAGCGCGCACGTAATCTTGTAGCGAGAGGTTCTTGTTCTTAGAAATATGCGAAATTGACACTAACACTTTTTAATCGACACTTTGACTTAGGTAGCGTAGGTAGCGTGCATAGAATATTTTGCTAACAGTAGTACTTATTAATCTTATTATTTATTACATTGTATGTAATAAAGGTTTTAATGCATACAATAGTTTTGTGTGGCACTTATTCACTAACTAAAACTTCCACTTTCTATAAATGTGCTGTCGCAAAGATGGTTTGACACTGATTAAAAAAATGGTTTTAAATACTCAAATTCTTACACTAAGGGTGGGGGATGCACAAACTACAAAGATGTGAATTTCCCAGCAATGCACATTTCAGATGAAAATCGGTACGTTTGTCGGCATTTTTCTTAGCATCACTGTAATAAACTAATAAAGTTTAAAACATCTACCAATACTGGAAACCAACATCTGGAAATTCTAGTTCACAACCAATGTATAATAAAAATTCTTAGCATTAGTCCCAGGCCCATTTGGGTATGGCAATAAACTATGCCAGGGATGAGTAACGTACGGTCCGTGGGCCGCTTGCATTAAAATTTATGTATGAAATCTTTACTTTTTAAAAATTTTATATTTTTTTCTTCTAATGTTTATTATAAATAAAGTTTAATTCTCGTTGAACCGGTTCACGTATTTGTTTCGGTTCGGTTCGAGTTCTGGTTCAGCATAAAAAAAAGGTTCCGGACTCCGGTTTACAGTTAGGAAAAACAAGCCGGTTTGTTCCGGTTTTTGTTCCGGTTCGGGTTCGGTTCAAACTAGGGCTGGCAAAATTTGAAAAAGTTGTATTCGATTAATCGAATTTTGCAGTATTCGCAAACCGATTAAACCGATTAATCGATTTTCTATCGAATATTCGGTTAATCGAATATTCGATTAATCGGTTAATCGAATATTCCATTAATCGATTAATTGATTATTCGATTAATCGATTAACCGATTATTCGATTGTTAACAAACTTTTAGTTAACTAATTGGCTAGTTCATTAATCGGTTAGTCAATCAATCGTATGATTGTCTAGATAGTCTATTAATCGACTAACCGTTTAATCGACTAATCAACTAGTCAAACAAATTATTTCTAACCAAATAATCGCTTATCTGATTAATTCACTATCGTGCGGGGTAGTTAATTACAAAATCCATCAAGTCGTGTTTCATTTCATTTTCAAGTATCCTACATCCAATAGCAAGATCTTGTCCTGAACTTGTACTATGCATGGTTGTATTTTTGTCTTCCCTTACGTTATAGCTTGCACACATAGGAAAAAGAAAACTTGGGCTCTATATACGTAATACAAATAATACGGCTATATTTTAGTTAGGTATTGTAAGTTCAAGTTAGAAACAAACTTTCAAAATAATTTTAAAATTATGAGCTTGCAATTTAATATATCGTTTGTAATTTTGTGTAACGGTCCGGTTTCTGTACACAGGTCAGAGCACCCTTAAGTTTTATTAGTTCTTGGAAGGTTTAGTTTAAAGTAGAATCGAGGGGATTCCTTTGTATTATAAAACGGACATTGTTCCTTTTAGGATAAATCTTTTACATCATGTTTGTACTGTTGTATTTTTAATCTTACTAGAACTTTTGTTCTGTAAGGATTTGCCTCTTAATAGAAATAACCATTTTCCTTTTAACTGTATTTTATTTACCCATAATTTTGAATAGGTGTGTCCTATTGGTCGACTAATCGAATAATCGATTTGTTAAATTTTAAAAACCGCGATTTTTGTTTAATCGAATAATCGATTAATTGAATTTCATTGCCAGCACTAGTTCAAACCCTTGTTTATAATAATACATATAAAAATTCGTCAAAAATTAGAAAAAAAATCAGCAATTCTTTTTAATTTTTTTTTTCAATACGTCAACCAATTCTCGTTATCAGAAATCATCTTTAGTTCCGGAACGCGTTCCTGTCCAAAAAGAAAGTACCGGAACGACGTTCCGGAGCGTTCCTGCTCGACAACACCTATGACTGTACTTCGATTACTACACCCAAATATAAGGAACAATTTACCCACGTTAAGCAGTCCTTGTGGGTGTAGAGCCCAAGTAAAGTATTGTGGGTTTTTTACCTATTTGAGTGAATTTTACGCTCAAACGTTAGGAAATTATTTTTAGGAAAAGATAATTGTACGTTAATAGAGGTTAAGTTTAGGCTGATTTTTATTTTTATTGATTTAGGAAATATGTAATACTTGATAATAGTCAAGGATATTCAGCTACCCCAGTGATAGTGGTATTTGAAAGAAGCCTTTTATTTTGAAAAGCTTTTAAATTATGGGCCAATTTAGGATACTAAAGCAAGGGAGTTTTATGCGGAATAACAGTCTTCCACATAAAAATGACAAGTATTACGGTGCAGATTGTTTGGCGCTCTCTGATTTTAACAGTAGGGAAACTTTTCAGGGTAAGTGTTAACGTAATGTAGAATTTTGGAATTTAAGTTTTGTTAATTATTATTTTCGTATTTCTTTTTTTCCGTTTTTTCATGTATCTTTAGAACTCTCTTCTGCACCACTGCAGTTAGCCAACGCGCCCTTGTAGTGTTACGGGGTCGTCGCCCCTTCAAAGCAATTTCCAAATTTAAATTCATTTAATGCCCATTTCAGCCGTAACAAATGGAACTCACTTATTAAAACGTCAGTTAATTTTGAAAAGATTGAATGACGATTTCTAACGTAAGCAGTTCAAATGCTTGTTAGAGGTTTCAATACTTACCGCCCCTTGGACATTGATCGATTCATTCTAGATTAGACATCCGCTTATACCTACCTGTCGATATCTCCGTGTATTTCCTGTAACTGTAGAAATAATAACTAATAATAACAGTTAAGTTTACTACTACTAAGTCCGTGAAGCGTAAATTCTACCTTGCCCTAGTTTTTAATTATTAAATTCAAGAGGTCATAGTTTTATACAGTAAATAGTTGAACTACAAATATTGCACGAGATGTTAAGAGTCATAGTGGTGAATAAAGTGTTAGTAATAATTGATTAGGCTTTATGGGATTAATTTAAAAATAGTCTCTTTTGAGCACTACAAAATAATTGAGTTGAGTCATCTCAACGTTGAATTCGCATGAATTATTAAAGGTATTCTTTTCGTGCTTTAAATGGAGAACGGGAAATCTTGAAGAGTGCAAACTTCGTTTTTAACAGCTTCTTACGGAAGAAGCTTTATAAAAACCTTTGCAAAAAACAGATAGGGAGAATGATTGCCCTTAATAAATTCTGGGTGTATCTATGACCTGAATGTACTTTATTAACGAAATACGGAAATATGATTTAAGTAAAATTTATTGAGTATATTTTACGGAAAAAATAAATCATCATCATTAGGTCTTCAGTCCTGGAACTGGTTAGATGCGTACCCTCATTGTTTCCTATTCTGAACTAGCCTACACATTTTCCTGAAATTTTCTACATCTATCTCCTTTTTCTTATCTCTGCTTGTAATGTATCCAATGCCATTCCCCAAAAATGCATATGAAAATATTCTGCCCTTCTATTTCTTCTATTTTTTCCACAGATATTTTTATTCCCCTACTATTTCTAAAACCTATTTGTTATTAACTTTGTCTGTCCATGCTATCATCCTCATACATCTGAAGCACATCATTTCAAAAGGCTGCTACCGTTTTTCTGTTTGCTTTTCCTACTGTCCGTATTTCATACGTATACTGTGCTGTGCTCCACACATATGCTTTCAACAATTTTTTTTTTGTTTCTAAGTTTGTTGTCTTTGATCATAGGCGCTGTTCTTTCTTGTTAGATGCAGTTCGGTCCCCCCCTATTGTTTTACAATTATATACCCTATTTCTCCACCATTCAGTGGTTGTGAAGGAGGGGATCCGGCACGATCCACTTGAAAAAAGTTATTTATATTATGGGCTAGCCTACACAGTTCACTGAAATTCCCACACAGCCTATATACAGCTCGCTTTCCCTTCTACTGTTTTCTAATTATATGTTCTATATCGCCGACATTCAGTGGTATGTGAAAGGGGTTAAGCAGCCTGTGGCTGCCAACATCCCCCAACACAGACATTTGCCGAATTAATAGTTTTCCAGTAAATCCTTTCACGCAATTAACACTATTCGAGAATATTGCCCAACCAATACTTGCAGTTGCCTATAATAATCATCATGTTTAAGTAGAGTTACTTTTTTCGTCATTAGTTTATCCATATTGGACTGGTTGGATGCGTACCTCCATTAATTTTAATTCTGAACTAACCTACACATTTCCCTGAAATTTCTACAACCTACATCTTTCACTATCTGTGTGCAGTAATCTAACCTAGGTCTACCCATACTTCTCTTCTTTCCTATCTCTGCTTCTAATATATTCCGCACTATTCCTTCATGCCGTAGTATGTAGCTATCATCCTATCTCTCCCATTTTTTACCGTCCACACATTTCTTTCTTTCCCTACCAATTTTAGTACCTCTTTGTTCTTAACTTTGTCAGTCCACGATATTTCATCATACGTCTGTAGCACCACATTTCAAAGGCTTCTACCTTTTTCTTGTCCGCTTCTCCTACTGTCCAGGCTTCACAGCCGTACAGTTCTGTGCTCCACACATATGTTTTAAGCAATCTTTTCCTTGTTTCTATGTTTGTTGTCTTTGAACACAGTATTGGCTTTTTCTAGTTAAATGTAGCACGACCTTGTGCTAATCTTTGTGTCATATCTTTTGCGCTTTTCCCATCTTGCGTTATTTGGCTTCCTAGATAGCAGACATCCTTAACCTTTTGTAAGTTCTTGTCTTACAATTTAAAAGTTCATAAATACAACTCCGCAAGCGCGGTTTATTAGACACCACGGCAGTTGGTAGCGCTAATCTTTATACAGATTTTGGCGCGCCCATCTGTCAATGACGTCACCAATATACTAATTAAATGCGCAATTGACGGAAAATATATATTAAAATAGCGAACAGATTAAGCAAATAAAGTACTCACATAAGAAATCCGACGTCCTGCGGGGTTGAGTTAAAGTTGGCTTCTGTTGACGTCCATCAGGGCTGCTGATGGCTCCTTTTAAGGCAATTAACGGAGGGTACACCTTCCAAATGGCTGGAGCCCCCTTTAAGATAGTTAAAGATGGTGACTGCTCCGGTTAGCTGTTAGCGGAGCATGGACATCCGGCTCGTTCTAGGGTCGTGGGACTGCTCCAGGGTCGTATCAAATTCCTATATGTAGCGGGAACGATAAGGAAACAGGTTATCAGGTAAAGTCAAACAAAGATAAGCAAAAGGAAATCTACATAATAAAAATAAAGATACGATACCAGACAGGACCGCCCTTTTCGATGTTCAAAGGCAAACGACCACGTTACAGAGCCCATCGGAAAAACCCCACTTTTCTGTCCTTTCACGCGTCGGCGCGAAATTATTCGTCCAACCCACTTTTGACGTGACGGAAACACACGCCAAGTTTTTTGAATTTTAAGGCGCGAAAACTTCCCCACATCAAAGCTAAAACTAGGGAATGTTTTGTGCCAATCTATTGGCACGTAACACTTGTCACCTATTTGTATTCTTGTTTTTGATTTATTTTGCCCTCCTTTGCATACTAGTACTTTAGTTTTATCTTTGTAAATTTTCATACCGTATATCTCTGTTACAACAGTTTCCATTTCATTAAGAGCAGCTTCTAACTCTTCTTTGCTAGATGCTTGTACCGCTATATCATCTGCAAATCTATAAGCATATCAGTTTTTTGTCCCTGCATAGTAATTCCAAATGTTTTCCTGCATTTGACAGTATTCATCGCCTCTTCAACGTACAAGTTAAAAATTAATGGGGCTACGGCACATCCCTGTCTCACCCATTTCCTAATATTTACTACTCTACGTTCCTGCTCTGATTTTATTACAGCTGTTTGCTCTTTGTATAAGCTATGTACTATTCGTCTATCCCTTTAACTCATTCCAGATCTACAAACCCTATATAAACGCTTTTTCCTTTTTCCATTGTTTTTTCTATTATCACTCTCAGAGCTAAAATATCCTCCCTTGTTCCTCTGTTTCGTCTAAACCCAAATTGATCTTCTCCTAGTATTTCTTCCGCTCGTTTTTCGATTCGTCTTTGTACAATTCTAATTATTATTTTTGACACGTCTGCTGTCAAACTTATTATTCGAAAATTTTCACATTTATCCGCGCCTTCTTTTTTGGTATAGTTACTATGATGTTACGTTTGAAATCTTTAGGTATCTTGCCTGTCTCATACACATAGCTTACAAGTTGGAAAAGACATTCTGTTACTGCTTGTCCAGAGCTTTTAGAGTTTCTGCTGGCACCTTATCTGTACCCGGTGCCTTACCATTTTTCAGACCCTTTATTGCTAATTTAAACTCATCTCTAAGTATAGGATATTCCAAGTCATCATTTTCAATGTCTCTTTTCCTGTTCTAATGCTAGTATTTCCTATCCTGCATATAAATTTCCTAAATATTCTTGTCATCTATCCACTTTCTCTACATTTTCTAAAATGCCATTTTCTCTCGCGTCCCTTATATTTTTGCTATACGGTTTTATATCCCTAAAATTCATTCTAATTATTTTGTATGCTTTGTCTGTCTTTCCTATTTCCATCTTAGTTTGTACCTCTTTGCAATTTTAATCAATCTATTGTTTTTAAACTTTCCTGCATTTGAAAATAGTTTCCCATTTTATGGCTTTGCATCTCTGTTTTCCAGATTCGTCCGGTCTGTTTTTGTATTTTCGTCTTTCTTCTATTAAATTCGGGAAATCCTTTGTGTATACCTCAGAGTATCTCTGGCCGCCATGTCTAGGCTGGATTTAATGTTATTCGATTCTGTTTCTACTTTTTAGTATCAGATATTTTCTCGATATCTCTCAGTAATTCATTTGACTTTTTTCGAATCTTTCTTGAATATCTTTATCTTTTACTTTCTCAAACTCATAGTGCCTTTTTCCGTCTCTTTTTTCAAATTTTTAAATTTAAGTGCGGCCTTCATAACTACGATGTTGTGATCAGTGTATATATCTGCTTCTGGGTAGCTTCTGCAGTCTTTTACTTGATTCCTAAACCGTTGTCTAACAAGAATGTAATCTATTTGATATCTTCTTATATCTCCTGGCATCTTCCACGTATATCTGCTTCTAGCATGATGTTGAAATAATGTGTTTGTGATGATTAAATTGTTCTTGTCGCAAAATTCTACCAGCCTATTTTCCCTGTCGTTTCTCGTGCCTAAACCAAATAAACCTACTACTGCTTCTTCCTTACCCGCACCCACCATTGCATTAAAATCCCCCGGAGTTATTAAATTTGCATGTCCTTTTATGTATCTTAGTATGTCTTCGATATCTTTGTAGATCGCTTCTACCTCTTCGTCACTGTAGCTAGAGGTGGGCATGTATAATTGTATTATTACTGTGTTTACCGGTTTAGATTCTAATCTAACCATGAGTACTTTTTTGTTCTTTTGTAAGTAATTTTCCACACATGTAACATTATTTTGTAATGTAACTAATAAACAGATCAATTAATTAATTAAAATTCATTAATTTGCATAACTTATATACAAAAATTCCACAATAAATTACTTTCATATTTTAGTTAGCATCCCTCATAAAAGACCAGGTATACCAATAGCTTAAGGCTAAACTATTAGAAATTCTAGCGGTAGGTCTTCATAATTTAAAGCTCTACCCTTGTAAATCAAATACAATAACCCTCTTAAAGCTTAGGTTGGTTACAGATTGACAAATCTGATAGAATGAAAATGGAATAGTACCTTTTAACGTAAATAAAGAAAAGAAATTTTTTGTTGAAAAACTTCGTCTTCTTAATATTTTTGTTAATTGACAGAGGGTTATAGAAAACGAAACATTGAAAATAGCTAAACTATTTTTCCAATTTGATTTGTTCAAAGATTGCAAATAATTTTAAGTAGTCTGGAGACATCCATTGTATTTAAAATGCATTTCGGCTCAAGTGGGTTAACCGGTCTTTGGTAATGGCAGACTACTGTCGCCAACGGGTATGGTCCACAATTCAGTAATTAAGAAATTCTTAGAAGATACAATATATTTAAACCCTTAGAAAAATAATTGCTTCCGTGACCCTCATCTTAAAAGGAGTTGGATTTGGTTTCTAAAATCTTGTTTTTGGGGAGGTTCTGTTAAGTCATTGGATAATAGAAATATGATGTAAACAATGGTTAGAGTAGGAATTAATCTATATAACTTACAGCGTTAGCAAAAAGAGGGAGATTTTTCAATGGGGCTGTCCGTGGTCAAGAAGTAGAAAGAAACGTAGTTCGCGGGTAGCGTTCTCCGGCATCACAGATATGAAATTTCACTTAGTATCACGATAGTGAAATTGGAAAGAAGTAATTAGCTTTTCCAGTTCGCGAGGGTTACTTCCGTATGTTCGCGGATTTATAGTGATACAAGGTACATAATAAAAAGCTTGTAGACGTGTGGCGCACAAGTTAAGTGATATTGTCAATAAGATCCTGCCGGGTTCGTGTGCCATTCAATTATTTAAAAATTACAAACAACAAGAGCAACAAGCAAGATTCACTTTCCCAATTTAAGAGCTGTTCTACGTTGGAAGGCAATCCATCAAACAATGGATAATTTTTAGTAAGTAAATTTTTTTATAGTTAAGTAGCATGACCAATTTTTAGTTAATTTATTTGTTAGTACGTTTTGGCCATAAACCGTAGGATTAATTTAGTGTAAAATTTATAGTATAAGTTTTCTTTCATATACAAGTGTTTGGGAATTACTTATGTACGCAAAATTATCATAATTCCATATTCACCTATTCAATTAAATTTCTAAATTAAAATCAATGAATGTAAGAGGTTCACGTTTATTGCTCTGTTAATTAAATAGTTTTGTTTGCCGTTGATTAAGTCAATAGTTTTTTTTTTATTATTATTTTATCATGGAAGTTGCATAAGTAGTAAAAAAGATAGGAGTTGATTAAAAGAAACAATTGTCCTCCTTGGGATGACAAGTCTCTCAAGGTTTTGCACGAACATTTGGACATTCTCAACTTGTCTGGCGCCCTTGGTAATTGTCATTAAGCCACAATATTTATGAAAGGTAAGTGCCAAATTTTTTTGTAGTATATTATAGATTAATTTCACCCTTTCTGCAAAATTTTAACCCTCTATATGATCCACGACCTTCCGCTAGCTAGTGCCGGTGACCTCCCTTTAATTTTTGTTTTACAGGCCGCCCCCATTTTATAATTTTACTGGAAAATACATACTTCGTAGCTTTTCCGCCTGTAACACACAGTATCATATCTTTTTCCGCATAACTATCCCTAGCCCCAAATTTCCTTCCTCTGCTCCTGTATGAATTACCCTGAAGTCTCCACTCCAAAAATCCCCGCCTCTGGCCACCGAACTTCGCTGATCCCTACTATGTCTAGTGCTAACCTATTCATTTCGATTTTTAGGTTCTCTAGCTTACCTACTTGCTTCATGCTTCTAACATTCCACGCTCTGATTCGCAAAATGTTCCCGGCGCTTATTCTGGACTTTTCAATCGCATCCTCCGAAACAGTCCCCTCCAGTAGATCCGAATTGGGGACTATTTTAACCTGGCGTCGCCGTGGATCAATGTAGTAAGCGTAAGACTACGGATCCCAAGGTCCCGGGTTCAAATCCCGACACGGCCGACTGCTTGAAAAATGGCAGGTGAGCATTTGTCACAAAAATTACACCATCGTTCGGATGAGAGGTTAAATGAAGGTCCCGTGTGTGAGTGTTGTCACGCACGTTAAAGATCCCTACCTTGCCTGGAACGACAAGGGTTCGGCAAAATTCTAAATTTCCGGGCAACAAAAAACTCGCCTCCTGGCCAATGTAGTACCTTCGGGTGGAGCATTGGGAATGTAAATGAACGGACTATTTTAACCCCGGAATGTTTTTCCCCAGAGGATGCCATCATGTTTAATAACAATTTAAGTACGCTGTGTACTTGGGAGGTATTGTGGTGGTTTTCCGTTGCCTTCCACATCGCGGTAGCGTGTCTTAGACTGTCACAGCAACCCATATAGTCTCTGCCAATCTAAGTACCGAAAGAGCAGTTGCTCTCAGTCGGGGACCTGTCTTAGTCTGGTTCCTCACTAACGACCCTACTACTTTGGTTGGACATGTAGTTTGTTAGCTCATTAGAACACGCAAGCCATTTCACCTGTTCTAGTAATCTAGAACTTCGGCAAGATGCAGGTCCATTCGAAATGGTTTTATGAACTAAAAAAATAAAAATATGCTTCTTCTTGTTTGACTTTTCGTCAACAACATCTAAACGAAAAAAAAATGTCAAAACCAAAGTGAACTTAAATACAGTATACATCTAGAGATCATTCTTTTCATACTTCGGTTCTGACAGTTTTCCGTCGTCGTGTGATGGTGTAATAGCCGAATATCATAATAATTTATAGTTATTTCTTCGAATTAAGTTTTATGCATTTAAAAGGTGAGTGACTTGTTATAGGAAGTGAAAAGTGCGGATTTGTACAGGAAGACAATCGATAGGAAGTACACGTGCAACGAACTCTAGGCTAGGTGTAATTTGAATTAGTAAATAAGCATAATTGCATAATCATTGTTAGCAGTTAAGAACTAATATAGAATAAGAGCATTATAAGTCTAACCCTCCGATGTAACAGTTGTACTGCACCTTAAAGTGACAAGTAAATTAAATATGTGAAATGGTCTTCGACTTTGTTTTAATCACCTCTACTGAAGCCCCCAAGAGAACACTACATGGCGACCCTGCCAGCCCTGCTAATTCTGCTAGCCCAGCCAATTCTGCCTGTCCTGCTAGTTCTACAGATTAAATTATAATAGCCGAAATTTGAAATGGGCACCAGCAATTCCAAAGAAGAAGTAGTTATTGCACAAACTGGAATGAATAATGGTTCGATAAATGGATATACAAATTCTGAGGTAATAGGTATTACGTCAGGTACAATTTTAGCGTTGTTGGGTATTTTATTACTTTTTAAAATGTTCAAGAAAATGTTAAACAAGAAGATTAGGAGAGAGGTCAGTAGAAGCCAGCAGATTGTATAGTAAGAATTATTTTATTTTAAGCTATAAAAATTAAGTACGAGTTAAAATTAATGACGGAAAAATTGAAGCAAATTTTAGAGGAATTTAAGATTTTATTAAAATTTAAATAAAGATGGTCAAGAAAGACGAACGATTTAGATGTTACTAATAGGAAATTTGATTATTTGAATAGGTTATGCGAGGAGTATAGGTTAGAAAGATAAGATTAAAGTCGCAAAATTTGATAGTTCTGAAATTATCGATAAAGTTAAGCAGCACATAGCCATAATAGATAAGTGTATAGGAGATATTACTGAAGTTTTAAAAAATAGGAAGTTAAGTATTTTAAGTAGGAAAAATCAAGACACCATGGGTGAAAAATTTGAATTAAAAGTAGCAGCCTCTATGATTCCATCCATGGACGGTTCAGAAAATACCACCAAGCAAATGGTCGACGCAATTGAACTATATGATAGCTTGTTAGATGATGAAGGTAAGAGATTGTTAGTAAATTTTGTCATAAAAATTAAGTTAAGTCAAAATTCTTCTTAATCTTCTTTGGAAATGAAACCACTCATAGTTTTTAAAATCTATTTTATTTACGTTTCGATCCATGACCTAGGATCGTTGTCAAAATAATAAAAACTTCAAGTTTGACGTTTATGACATAAATTGAAGGTTACTGTGATTTATTGATGTTTGAAATATTTGGTTTGAGTACACTAAGCAAAATTTTAAAGTTTAAAAGAATGATTGCCTTCAATTTGTGTTGCGACCTGGGATCGACTTTCCTATGGTAGCCAATACGCTAACGTGAAATCAGCTGATTAATTTTATTGGTGAATTTTATATATAAAAAAAAAAATGTTTTCCAAATTATTGAATTTATATAAAATTCACCAATAAAATTAATCAGCTGATTTCACGTTAAGCGTATTGGCTACCATAGGAAAGTCGATCCCAGGTCGCAACACAAATTGAAGGCAATCATTCTTTAAACTTTAAAAATTTTGCTTAGTGTACTCAAACCAAATATTTCAAACATCAATAAATCACAGTAACCTTCAATTTATGTCATAAACGTCAAACGAAGTTTTTATTATTTTGACAACGATCTAGGTCATGGATCGAAACGTAAATAAAATAGATTTTAAAAACTATGAGTGGTTTCATTCCCAAAGAAGATTAAGAAGAATGCTAAACAAACCACAACAAACATACAGGGAGTATTTAAGTCAAAATGCTAAAATGCGATTAGACAGTAAGTATGAGAATGTAGAAGCGCTTGTGAACGATATCAAACATCACCTTTTAACTAAAAAATCAGCATCAGGATTGTCTGCCGAATTACATAACTCCAGACAAAATAATAAATCAATAGAAAATTTTGGTAAAACGATCGAGGAATTAATGGTCAATTTAACAATAGCTCAAGCAGAGGGTAACGAACAATCATTAAAAATTTTGACAGCCGCTAACGAAAAAATTGCATTAAACGTATTTACAAACGGAATAAGGGACGAAAATTTAAAAACAATTATGAAAGCTCGAAATTACGATAAATTAAAAGACGCCATAATAGCCGCGAAGGAAGAGGAAATTGCAAATAAACCTCAGCAAATGTATTACACAACCGGAAAAGGTCGTCAATTTACTAGACGCGTAAAATATCATAACAATAATACAGATAGAAGTCAACGTACCTTACACACCAGGTATCAAGGTCAAGGAAATAATCCATGCACGTTCATCAACACTAGAGATCGAGGAAATGCATACGTAAGTAAAACTGTAAGAGGTCATCAGTTTCATAATAGGGGAAACCATCGCAATTTTTACATCAGCTCGTCAGAGAAAAACTCCACAGAAAATATATTAGACCAAACTACGGAACCGAAAACATTTTTTCGAGACCCCCCGCAATAATTTAAGGAATGTTCACAACATTTTAAATATTAATAGTGTAAATTTCATAGAAGTAGGATACAATAACAATACAATTAAATTAATTTTAGATACAGGAGCATCTGTAAGTGTTATTTTCATTTCTAGTTTAACAACTAAGATAAATATTGATACAAATAAGCAAATTTTTATTCAAGGAGTATCGGGTAAAACAAAAGCAATTGGAACAGTAAATCTACCAATTACAATAGGGAATATCTCAATTAATCATACTTTTGTTGTAATGAACGATTTCGAATCAGACGTAAATGGAGTAATAGGATCAGATTTTTTTTAATAAGTACAGATCAAATATCGATTATAAAAATTATAAATTTACTTTCGTAAGTAATGATGTATCAACGTCAATTCCATTATTAGCAAACGAAGATTTATATACAATAATCCCACCACGATGCGAGGTTATCAAACATTTCAAAGTAAATTGCAAAGAGGAATGCGTAATAAGATCACAAGAATTGTGCGAAGGTGTATTTCTAGCAAACGTAGTTGTAAAGCCAGTTAAAGATTTTATACCAGTAAAGTTATTGAATACGAACGACACTGAAATTAAGTTACGAAATTTTAAACCTACCATCGAACGACTTTCAGATTACAAGATAGTTAAATTTGAAGAGTCAAAATTCTCAGTTGAACGTATTGATAAATTATTAAAAGACATTAACGTCGAAGGTTTGAATAGCGAAGAACAAACCATCATTCATAAGATTTCTGCTAAGTTTGCAGACGTATTTTATGTCGACAATGACCTACTAACCGTGTCAAGCATAAGTGAGCAGCATATTCAGTTACAAACAGATGCTAGAGCAATGTACGTTAAACCATATAGGTTACCACATTCACAGAAAAATGATATAGGAAAGCAAGTAGATAAAATGTTACATGACGGGATAATAGAACCCGCACAGAGTGCGTGGTCTTCACCACTACTAATAGTACCGAAAAAAACCGGATAGTTTAGGAAACAAAAAAATGGCGCGTAGTTATTGATTATAGACAATTAAACACTAAATTGCAAGATGACAAATTTCCGCTACCAAGTATCGAATCAATTTTAGATTCGTTAGGAGGTGCGATATATTTTTCACGTTTAGATTTATATCAAAGTTATTATCAGATAGGATTACAAGAACAGTCCAGACCGTGTACGGCATTTAGTACAGACAAAGGACAATTTCAAATGACTAGGTTACCGATGGGGTTAAAAGTAAGCCAGTATTTTGCACGAGCGATGACAGTAGCCTTATCAGGATTAAATTACGAGAATTGTTTTACATATTTGGATGATTTAATTGTATTCGGAGATAGTTTAGAAAAGCACAATACAAATTTAGTAAAAGTACTAAATAGGTTAAGAAAAGTCAATTTAAAATTAAATCCAAAAAGTGTGAATTTTAAAAAGGAAATTTTATATTTAGGGCACGTTATAACGGCACAAGGTGTACAACCAGATCCAGAAAAAATTGCAGTCATGCAAAATTATCCAACACCACTTAACGCAAACGACGTTAAAAGGTTTGTAGCATTTGCCAATTACTATAGAAAATTTATTCCAAAATTCGCTGAAATAACAGCACCGTTAAACAAATTGTCTAGGAAAGGTGTCACTTTCCAATGGACCAATGAATGTCAGGCGGCATTCGAACTGTTAAAAACAACTTTAGCAAACCCACCAATATTGCAATACCCAGATTTTTCAGATAATAGCACGTTCATCTTACGCACGGACGCATCAGGTTACGCGTTAGGAGCAGTTTTGTCGAATGGCGACGACAAGCCAGTAGCTTACGCAAGTAGAGCACTTAACAAAGCCGAAATAAGTTATTGTACAATAGAAAAAGAGTTATTAGCTATAGTATGGGCAGTGAAAAAATTTAGACCATACTTATTTGGCAAAAAATTTCAAATTTTAACGGATCATAGACCGTTAGTATACTTATTTGGTATGAGTAATCCATCTAGTCGATTAACAAAATTTAGGTTAACATTAGAAGAATATGATTTTACAATAACGTATATTAGGGGTACAGAAAACGGGACAGCGGACGCTTTATCTAGAATTATTATAGATTCAGATTATTTAAAGAATATGGAGCGAGCGGTTCACGAAAAAGTATATGTAACTACAAGAGCCCAAAGTAGAAAATTAGACGACTCTCAAGTCGAATCAAAAGCATCAAAAGATGATGGGACTGATCACCCCAACATTGTTGAACTTTTGAAGCATCCGAAGGATGCAACAGAATTACGATTTGTATCAGAGGAGGAGTTTAACAGAATCATTAAATCCAATAAAGGAAATAATTTTGTTTACATGCATGCATCAATTTATGATAGGAGTAAAAATATAATTTATTTGAAGCAAGGATCTCGATCAGCGTCAGCCTTCGAAGCGTCGTTGAGAGACCTGCAATTTCTTCGTAGAGAATTTACAATTCCGGAATTTATTATTATAAAAAACGAAGAATCGAAGTCATTTTTAAATAACTGTAAAGCCGGCCGCAATTTACTTAAAAAAAATGACATACGAATTAGTGTGATTAGGGAAGTCACTAATATTAAAAACTCAGAAACGCAAAGATTAATCATTAATGATTTTCATTTATTGCCTACGGGAGGTCACGCGGGCATCAATAGAACATACAATAACATAAAGCGATACTATTTTTGGTCAAGTATGCGAAAGGATGTAGAAACATTTATTAAAAAATGTGACGAATGTCAAAGACATAAACATTCAAATATTAGCAAACAGCCGATGATAATTACAACCACAGCTTCCGAAGCTTTCGAAAAAGTTTTTTTAGACTTGGTTGGACCATTGCAACCAGATGCAAATGGAAACAGGTATATTTTGACACTACAGTGTGATTTAAGTAAATTTGTAGAAGCATATCCATTACCAAATAAAGAGACTGAAAGTGTAACTAGAGTGTTTGTCGAGAATTTTATTTTACGCTACGGCATCCCACGCGAAATTTTAACGGATAAAGGTTCAGAGTTCATGTCGGAGATTTTTAAGGAAACTTGCAAATTATTAAACATTAAGCAGTTAAATTCTACAGCTTATCATCATGAAACTATCGGTGCGCTCGAAAACTCACATAAAAATTTAGCAGCATATTTAAGGATCCAATGTCCGCAGTATTCAAATAATTGGAGCAGCTGGATACCTTATTGGTGTTTTGCATACAATAATTCAGTGCATACGGAAACTAAATATACCCCGCACGAATTAGTGTTTGGGAAAATTAATCAAATACCGTCAAACGTGGTAAACTCAGTAGACCCACTTTATAATTTTGATAATTATCCAGCAGAACTAAAGTATAGATTGTAAGTCGCTGGAAATGAAGCGAGATATAATTTATTACAATTCAAAAGTAAACGAAAGCATAAGTTTGATATCAAAACTAAGCATGTTAATTATAAATTAGGAGATAAGTTGTTGATTAAGAATACATCTCTTAATAAAAGAGATCCAATATTTGTAGGCCCATATGAAGTAGTTTTAGATAAGAATCCTAATGTTATAGTTAAGATAGATAATAAATTAGTAGAAATCCATAAGAACAGAACAAAATTATATATAACATAATGTAACACAATTGCAAGGAGCAGTATGAAACATGTACTACCAATTTAGAAAAATTTTTATTTGAAAAACAAAAATTTTTTTAGTGCACCCCGTGGAGGTGTGATGGTGTAATAGCCGAATATCATAATAATTTATTGTTATTTCTTCGAATTAAGTTTTATGCATTTAAAAGGTGAGTGACTTGTTATAGGAAGTGAAAAGTGCGGATTTGTACAGGAAGACAATCGATAGGAAGTACACGTGCAACGAACTCTAGGCTAGGTGTAATTTGAATTAGTAAATAAGCATAATTGCATAATCATTGTTAGCAGTTAAGAACTAATATAGAATAAGAGCATTATAAGTCTAACCCTCCGATGTAACAGTTGTACTGCACCTTAAAGTGACAAGTAAATTAAATATGCGAAATGGTCTTCGACTTTGTTTTAATCACCTCTACTGAAGCCCCCAAGAGAACACTACAGTCGTTTGTAGATTTTGATGTAAAGCATTACAAAACATTTGCTCTGTGTGCGAACGATTTTGTTCCATTGTTTTCACCATTTGCATCATTACAGCCATTTGTTATTGAATCATTAGTTTAAAATCATCTACGGAAGGTCTCGTGATGGTTCAGTAAACGCTTCTATACCTTCTTCACCTTCCTTTTTATTTTCTTTCGCGTCCATTGTACAAAAAAATTTTTATCTTTCCGCGCAGCGCTTTATAATAGATCGCTTTGTATTTGTCCTTAGCTGCTTATCCCATTTCTGATATGTCAGCTTCATGTCAGAATAAACCATAAATAGTACGCCTAATTAGAAATTACTGAATATTTATTCGAAAAGCAATACAATTCTTTTATGTGTCAGTTCGACATCCAACGCCAACTTACTCTCCACGTCCGCTTTATGACACACGCTTACTTGGCCGTATATACAATAAGTATATCTTACAGGTGATTTAATTTAAAAGATTCTCATCCCCCCCACCCTCATGGGCTGGTGGGTCATGAGACCAGTGGCGGATATTTCATGCGTGCTAGGTGTGCGCCGCACACCTTAAAAAATTATGAGATTAGTAAATTTGGTTTA
>JARFIW010000504.1:0-41956 GCA_036346225.1 Platerodrilus igneus | reverse complement strand
TAACAAATGAAAATCAAATGCCCACAATATCTAGGTAGCATTGCAAGTTTTCCTGGGTTTTCCTTGCAATTTTAACATGAAATACAGTCTACATACATGATTTCTATTTATACATAAAATAACTAATTACATAAAATAAGCATATTAACAATCCTTGTAAAACAGCATTGGTATCTGACAAGTATAAATCCACAATAAGGTTACCTCAAAACCATATACAATCTCCGTTGAACAGTATTGGTATCTGACAAGTGTAAACCCGCCATAGGGTCGCCTCAGATCCATATACAATCTTCATAGAACAACATTGGTATCTGACAAGTGTAAACCCGCCATAGGGTCGCCTCAGATCCATATACAATCTTCATAGAACAACACTGGTATCTGACAAGTGTAAACCCGCCATAGGGTCGCCTCAGATCCATATACAATCTTCATAGAACAACATTGGTATCTGACAAGTGTAAACCCGCCATAGGGTCGCCTCAGATCCATATACAATCTTCATAGAACAACATTGGTATCTGACAAGTGTAAACCCGCCATAGGGTCGCCTCAGATCCATATACAATCTTCATAGAACAACATTGGTATCTGACAAGTGTAAACCCGCCATAGGGTCGCCTCAGATCCATATACAATCTTCATAGAACAACACTGGTATCTGACAAGTGTAAACCCGCCATATGGTCGCCTCAGATCCATATACAATCTTCATAGAACAACATTGGTATCTGACAAGTGTAAACCCGCCATAGGGTCGCCTCAGATCCATATACAATCTTCATAGAACAACATTGGTATCTGACAAGTGTAAACCCGCCATAGGGTCGCCTCAGATCCATATACAATCTTCATAGAACAACATTGGTATCTGACAAGTGTAAACCCGCCATAGGGTCTCCTCAGATCCATATACAATCTTCATAGAACAACAACTGGTATCTGACAAGTGTAAACCCGCCATAGGGTCGCCTCAGATCCATATACAATCTTCATAGAACAACATTGGTATCTGACAAGTGTAAACCCGCCATAGGGTCGCCTCAGATCCATATACAATCTTCATAGAACAACATTGGTATCTGACAAGTGTAAACCCGCCATAGAGTCGCCTCAGAACCATGTTAAAATCTACCAAAGAGGTAACTTAAATCATAATGAATTTTCCCCCTCAAAATAAATATAAAAAAAAAACGACTACTTAAGCCTTTCAATAATGCAATCGCACACTTCTTTAATAACCATCCTCTCAATTGTATAAATAGAAACATGTTAAAAAATGTTGGCTGAAATGCAGACACAAAAACAGTAACAGTCTTTTGAAATGCTCCAGATGTATGAGGACGATAGCATGGACAGACAAAGATAATAACAAAGTTACAGAAATAGTATGGGAACAAGGATATCTGGGGAAAAAAGAAATAGTAGGGCGGAATACGTTCTAAGGCATTTTTGGGGAATAGTGTGTGATATATTACAAGAAGAGATAGGAAAAAAGAGGTAGATGTAGACCTAGATCAGACAGTTATAGATGCGTGCATATTTCAGGGAAATCTGTAGGTTAGTTCAGAATACGGAACAATGATGGTACGCGTCTAACCAGTTCTAGGACTGAAGACCTAATGATGATGATGATTATTATTATTATTATTATTGTCATGAGGTTTCTTTACAAATAAGGCGTCGGCCTTTGGCTTGATGGTAGCTTGACAAAAATTTTTAACTATTCCAAGCCATTCCAACCAATCATCTTTATAAAAAAAATTATTCTGTTCACACAACATAACCGTAGCCTTTTGCATAGAGGCATGATGCCGGCCACTTTGCATCTGTCTACTTACTCGTTTTTTTGAACACGACAGACATGTTACTCTTTTAACTCCACTATATCTGCAACTATAACAAAATATTTTTCGAGGGATCCTACACCTCCAAAAAGTATGACAATCGCCTAAACAATTGCAACACGTGAAGTTTCTTCATCTTGATTGTACTTGTAGGAACACTACTAGAAAGACTATTATTATTTCCAAGAGATTGTATCTGAGGTGAAAATTATTTATTATAAAAACTACGACCAGTTCACGCAGAAAGGTTTCTAACAGGAGCTGACCACTTGTTTTCGACCTGTAACTTCGAATTTCTTTGTACTTTTGAAACATAATTCGCCGAACTCTGTACTAATTTCTGCTTGGATGCATAGGCTTCTTCCAATTTCTTACACAACTTGATTAACATCGACATAGTATCTATTTCCATTAGAGCTAATTAACAAATAAAATCAGGCAATAGATTCTTTTTTACCATCCTAACTTCTGTGCACTCTGCTGGTGACTATGGTAACCTGCTAAACAAATTTTCCATATGGGATATATATTGGACCACAGATTTTCCTTTATGTTGATGACGTGACCTAATTTTTTCCCAAATTTCGTCCTCTGAGTGTGATGGATCCAGTTAGTTAAAGAACTTCTAATACAACGATACAACTCTAGACCGCTACTCTACAGAACATTAAATAAATCTTCTTCAGATACTTTATGCAAGTGTGCCAACTCAGCTACTCTGTCCAAGAAACGATGAACCTCCAGAAAATTTAATGGACCATGAACCAATTGGAATAGAGGGAACTAGATATGAAACAGTGTGAATAGGAGCACTAACTGCAGCTGGAATGGTTTCTCTCATAGACAATTCACCGTATCTGCTTACATCTTCATTCTTCTTAAGTTTTTTGTGCAGCTCGGCCTCCATGGTAAGAATAGTTGCTAACGATTCACTTTTAAATAGAGTTGCTTCGTCCAAATTGTCTACGAGAATTTTCATTCTCCTTACTCAACCATCAAGATGTACTAATCTCGACTGTATCCTGTTAAATGTAGGGTCTGCTAGCTCATTTTCGAATTCTAACAAAACATTTTTTACAGACTCTATCGATGTATCAATCTCATCACGTTCATCTGAAAATTCTATGACATATGCTGAAGGATCAATTAAACGACCAGGTACGATTCTGTTAACCTCTTGTATTTATTATCTGTTGTTTTAATCTAACGTAGGCTTAAAAACTAAGAATATAATTTCAAGTTGTGCGGTGACAAAAATAACATTTAAAAGTGTCATTATAAGACCTCCCTCCTTCGATAAGTATAATGATCGTTATAACTGTTGTCAAGCGATTGAATACGTGTACTTTCACCTAAGTTATTGGTCAGGAAAGTCAAGTTAGATAAGAAACATGGCTCTAAGCAGTTATGCTTGGTACCGTGTGAGAAAAAGATTAGAGAAAAGGCAGTGAAAACGTCTTTGTTAAGTACATTCCTGTTGACACTTTTCCAAGAGTAAATGTACTAAACATGATGTAAAAATATAGGTATCAGAACGACAGTAAATATTAACCAGCCTCATGGCCATTGTTAATTTCATTTTGTAGTGCAATTAGATAACGTGGATACATGTAAAAATTTGTTAAATTTAACATAATTATTGAAATTAGTGGTTTTGGAAAATTACAACATGATTCAAGGTGTTATAAGAAAACTTCAACTTTCATAAAATGTTCCAGAAATGGTTTAAGTGCATCGCAGATATTTCATCAAACGATAAACCATCTGGTATGTTGTTCTATATGTATGTAAGTTATGACAACATCTGAGATACAAACAAGTAAGTGTTTTTTTGTATTGCTCAACTTGGAAATTTTCAAGTTTCACTATGTTGTTTGACCTTTGAATATCATTGTGATTGTGAAGAGAACTTTATAGAGTCCATTTTTATTTTTGATAAGTACAGACAAAAAGATTACAGAGGACAGTATTTGTCTTACGGGTTGGATCAACCCAGCTCGGCCCCTAACGGGGCCGACTGGGAGGTTTCTAACCGGGTAGTGGATGAGAGAAAAATTAAATGGGCTATCTCAACTCTCAAACCGTTTAAGTCCCCTGGAAAGGATGGCATCTTCCCCGCCCTACTACAGTGGGGAGTGGAGAGGCTGACACCGTTCCTTGTGGTACTTTTTAGGGGCTGTATTGCTTTTAGATACATCCCCAGCAGTTGGAGAGAGGTTAGAGTTGTCTTCATTCCTAAACCAGGCCGGAAGGACTACTCCCAGGCTAAATCCTACAGACCGATCAGTCTCACGTCTTTTTTGCTAAAGACCTTGGAGAGATTGTGCGACAATGATATGAGGGAGAGGATAATGCTTTCTTATCCACTTCACCCAAATCAACACGCCTTTATACCAGGTAAATCAACGGAATCTGCTCTGCACGCTATTGTAGAACGGATCGAAAAAACCCTAGACAATAACATGTCCGCCTTAGGCGCATTTATTGATATTGAGGGTGCGTTCAGCGAAACTACTTTCGCAAGCATCGATAGAGCTCTACGGACACATGGAGCTGAGGACACCCTTCGGCAGTTTACCATGCAGATTCTACAATGTCGACGGGTACACATAAATGTGGGAAACCTCAGTAATTAGGGTGGTGGATAAAGGCTGTCCCCAGGGGGCGTGCTGTCACCGCTACTATGGAATTTAGTAGTGGACAGCCTTCTCCAACGTCTTAATGAGGCAGGTTTCTTCACGATAGGTTACGCCGACGACTTAGCTATTCTAATAGTCGGCAAATTCGAACAAGTGCTGTGTAATTTGATGCAAGCAGCACTAAGGATCACGGAGCTCTGGTGCTCCGACAACTTTTTAACCATCAACCCCAACAAAACGGCGTTGGTGTTGTTTTCCAATAAAAGGAAGCTGACGGTAACTAAATTGCCAATGCTCTTCCAAACTTCCTGCCCTTATCAGCAGAAGTCAAGTATCTGGGCATTATACTTGATAAGAAGCTGAACTGGGCCAAACACCTACAAATGAAAACTAGCAAAGCCAACCAAGTGTTCTGGCAATGCAAACGTGCCATAGGCAAACTTTGGGGTCTCCCACCAAAGGCTGTCCTGTGGCTATACATCATGGTAGTAAGGCCGATGCTCTGTTATGGCGCTGTAGTCTGGTGGCGCAGGACCAGACTGGCCCATACAGTCCAAGACCTTACTCATATCCAAAGGGTGGCTTGTCTAAACATTACAGGTGCATTGCGTTCCACACCTACTGCAGCCTTAGAAGCCATCTTAGGCCTCCTCCGCTGGACCTACATGTGGAGGAGGTGGCTTTGAGAGCGGCAATGAGGCTGCGGTTCAAAGGTCTATGGATCGATAAGGGAGGCGGTGGTAGACACCACAACATACTAAGAGAGGCGGTGCGGAACACACCTATCTTGGGAGGAGTGGTTGATTCGATCGCACCCATAATCATTTCCAGGAGGCACTTTGGGGTTTGTCTAAACACTGAGGACGCCTCCTTAACGGAGATCTCCATCTACACAGATGGCTCCAAAACAAATGAAGGTACCGGGGCAGGCATTTTCTCCGATGACCTAGACCTTCATGAAAGTGTTGCGCTGGGCAGGCTGGTAACTGTCTTCCAAGCGGAAGTCATAGCCATTATGCACGGCGCTAACGCCATACTGGAACGTGGAATCCAGAACAAAACTATACGCATCTTGAGCGATAGTAGAGCAGCTCTTCTGAGCTTAAACAGGCAGAAGCTTCTCTCGGGGGTGGTATACCAATGCCATCGTGTTCTCGAGCTCGTTTCTGATACAAACGCCCTTGAACTGGTTTGGATCAAAGGGCATTCAGGAGTACATGGTAACGAACAGGCAGATTCTTTGGCGAGGCAGGGAGCGGCTCGGGGTTTTGTCGGCCCTGAGCCATCGGTTGCTATTGCGCCATCTGTGGTGTTCTCCATGATAAGACAAATAACCCACCGCCGTCACAAGGATAGGTGGGCTTGTACATCAAGCTGCCGGCAGGCAAAAATGTTTATAAGGTCTCCCATGACCAAAATAGAAAAATTTGTCATACGCTTGCCAAGACAGAAACTACGGCTACTAGTAGGTATTCTGTCCGGGCATTGCACTTTAAGGAAGCACCTGCACAGGATGGGTCTGTCAGACAACCCCACCTGTCGCGGTTGTCAACAGGAGGATGAGACGGCGGAACACATTCTGTGCACCTGTCCGGTACTCGCCCGACTTCGAGGATCCATGCTGGGGGACTTTTGGCCCGAGAAGGCCGGAATTCGAGACACCCCCTGGTCCGACATCCTCAAATTCACCTGCAAGGTCGGGTGGTTGAGCAATGAAGGACCAACCTAGGGCAAGGAAGGCAGCACAATGGGCCCACCAGGAGGCCTAAGTGCGCGTGGCTTTAAGTCACCCTTCCCAAGTTAATCAATCAATCAATCAAGTCAAGTTAGATAAGAAACATGGCTCTAAGCAGTTATGCTTGGTACCGTGTGAGAAAAAGATTAGAGAAAAGGCAGTGAAAACGTCTTTGTTAAGTACATTCCTGTTGACACTTTTCCAAGAGTAAATGTACTAAACATGATGTAAAAATATAGGTATCAGAACGACAGTAAATATTAACCAGCCTCATGGCCATTGTTAATTTCATTTTGTAGTGCAATTAGATAACGTGGATACATGTAAAAATTTGTTAAATTTAACATAATTATTGAAATTAGTGGTTTTGGAAAATTACAACATGATTCAAGGTGTTATAAGAAAACTTCAACTTTCATAAAATGTTCCAGAAATGGTTTAAGTGCATCGCAGATATTTCATCAAACGATAAACCATCTGGTATGTTGTTCTATATGTATGTAAGTTATGACAACATCTGAGATACAAACAAGTAAGTGTTTTTTTGTATTGCTCAACTTGGAAATTTTCAAGTTTCACTATGTTGTTTGACCTTTGAATATCATTGTGATTGTGAAGAGAACTTTATAGAGTCCATTTTTATTTTTGATAAGTACAGACAAAAAGATTACAGAGGACAGTATATATTAAGGGTTAACTTTTAAAAGTAACAAATTTAAACTATCAAGCTGGGAATGTAATAATTATTCAGGTTCAGGAAACTAAATTATTTCATTTTATACAACAATATTTAGTAACTATAATATTTTGAAATTCAAGTTTAAATATGCTTAATTGAAACTCATACATGAAAGAGAAAGTCACTTGAAGTGAAGTCTATCGAAGTACTACCCAAGACTAATTAAAATCTTGTAGTATATCATTAGTCATTTTTCAAATTCAAGTTTAAATATTAATAAGAAGTATAATTACTAAATTTTTATGATGTAAGAAATAACAACACTAAGTCTAATTTTTATGACGTACTCTTGTTGAAATATGCTTGCTAACTGGTAACTAAGAGAATAGAATTTTTTATGACGTTACTCTTGATGAGAAAATTATTGTATATATATTTTTGCTAACTGGTATTTAAGAGAATAGAAACTTATTTTAGTCATGTCTATAATTATTATTTGGAATGAGTGAAATTTGGTTCTTAGTATTTATAAAATTTTTGAGATAATTACTAGAACGCATAAACTATGCTAGTATTGGTTAGGTTTTATTACAGGAGTAGCAGTGCATCTTTATCAGCAATATCGAGCAGGAAGGTAAGAATCTTGTCGGGGTTATGTTCATGTAATATATTTGTATAGCGGTATTGGGTTTAGGTTTCCACATTCGCCTTATACAAAAGGACTAAGGTTAGTCTTTTATTGCATTGAAAAATTCGGTGGCGCCATATTTACTATATTATTGGTCGTAATTCAACCCCGACCCAAACTCATGATCTACCCAGAGCAAATCACCCTACTAGCCGCTTAGCCTTTAGAGGTTTCCTTAGTCATGAGCCGTTTTCCATCTAAACTAACCTTGGGCTTCTTACATCAACCGAAAATCCTCGTTAATTACCCTTGCGCCTTTCACTTGGCAAGATAGAAGTATAATTTATACCCACGAAGTGAGGAAGAGGTCACAATATATAGTGGATTGTTTTCAGTCATTTGTTTACCACAATTTTTAAATATTTGACATTCTCTTATATTAAAATTAGTCATAGAAAATACATATATTTACCTAATTAATGTTCATGAGCACTTCTTAAAAGTAATTCCTGATAAGTAAGCTCAAAAAAATGTAATAGTAGATGACAGCAATAAAAGGAAAACCATCTACTGAACTAAATGCATTTCGCAGCAGCTGTAAAAAATTATTAAGTAATAACATCACACATAAATAATAGTGTAACTCTAAATTTTTCATTGAATTACTCAATGAATTTTGAGGATTAACAGATACCGGACTAGAAATATTTTTGTCAAGAACTTGGACTTATAGAGGCGACTTATTTTTATATTCATGACTTGTAGATGCCGAAAAATTACGATTCAAGACCGGACGTTTATAAACATATTGCGACTTGGGACTAAAATTACTTTTATTAGAATTATTTGACACTGCAGGAAGTGATTTCTGTTTTAATATGGAGGCCTCCAGTTTCTTACACAATTTTCTCAAGGTAGATATGTTATCTATTTCAGACTATGCGAGTTGTGAAATTAAATCTGGCATTAAATTTTTTCTTATAATCCTGACTTTTGTAGTTTCTGCCGGGGCTTGTGGTAATTTACAAAACAAACTCTCCATATGAACAATAAATAATACAACTGACTGCTCCTTCTGCTGTCTACTTGATTTTATATGTTCCCTTATTTCATCCTCAGAATGAGCAGGTAAAAATTCTTCCTTTAACCGACACACTGGAGAACTCCAATCGGTCAACGAATTTCTCACACTTCTATACCAAATGAGTCCTTCTTTTTCAAAAAACTCAACCGAACTATTAAATAAATCTAACTCTAACACCTTACGAGACTGTGCCAATTCATTCACTCTATCTAAAAATGTGTACAGCTCCTTAGGATCTCTATTAAATTTTACTGACCAAGCACTATAAGGTATTGGCAGCAAAAAGTACGTTACTGTGTGCATAGGCACGCCAACTGTTGAGGAAGATGCATTAATTGTTTCATTATGGGAGGTAGATTCTGAAGTTTTATCCACTTTATCGTATAACTCAGCCTCTAAAATAATGACAGTAAACTATTGTTTCATTTTTAAATGTGATAGCCTCTTCCGGATTTTCTAAGGGAATTTGCATTCTCTTAAGGTGACCAGACAAATGAATCAACCTCAACTGAACTCTCTCAGAAACAGAATTTGAAGAATTTCCTTCAAATTCAGGCAAAATATTTCTTATCGACTCTATAGTGGCATTAATTTCGGCGCATTCCACAGAAAATTCTGCTGTATATACTGAAAAATTAATTAAACAACTTGATTTTCAAACTTCTTTTGCCAACAAATGACCTAGGATTTTTCTCTTCTCAGAAATAGACCTAGTACTTTTTATACCACGAATATTTAATTCATATTCCAGTTCCTCTTTGTGCAGGTATACAATCTGATAAATCTATGCCATTTTAAAATTTACTACTAAAGAAATATAATCAATCCTTACAAAAACAAAAGTTCAGTTATGACTACAAATAAATTCATCAACATTGACAAAATATACTAGCTCAAAAATTACTGCTATAATAAAGAATTTTAGACTTCAGGCTTAACCAAAATTACTTCACTAAAATCGAACTAACAAAGACAAGTAAAAGTTTGATCAAGACCTACTCTTTGATGACAACGTTACCAATCGAGGTTCCACGTTGGTGGAAACAGTGTAATTAATCCAGTCCCAAGTATCAGGCACAAGTGTAATTAATTTAGCCCCACGATTCGGGCGACAGTGTTATTAAAATTTCTTTTTGGCTATTTTATTTTTCTGAGGGTGGCTTTTGACTAGAATGTAATTGAGCCAAACTGTGTTGTAAAAAGAAATTTAAAAAGCTCGCGGACTAGGGTCGGGGGCTATTCCTGCGTAGGCATGAGGAGGTCAGTTTTTTTAAAGATTGAACCTATCTTTGCATAAATTAGGGCACCACTGCGTCAATAAAACTAAGAAAAGAATGATCTTCTTAAGGATAGACGCAGATAAGCCTTAAAGGAATTTACCTAAGCCTGAATGCAAATATTCAGTAACATAATTTCCTTTCTTTTTATTTAATTATCGCAACTAGAATTGGATAAATCACTTGTTTCTCTTATTAGACTCGCAGAAATAAAACTATTACGATATTTGACTGATATGTAATAAAATTAGTTACTCTTCTTTTATATACAAAAAAATTTAAGAAAATATCATAAATACAATAGCATGAAGTTGAATGCTGATAGAAATATTAGTCGACAAAAAAAATTTAACAGTTACTAATGAGTTAGGCCCGTTATAAAAAAAATCCAATATCTCACTACATTAAGTAAATGCTTCAACCAAAGATCTTTGTTTTCGGCTCACAGGAATTATTTATAGATCAAACTTTAATCTTTCTAATGTTATAGTGGCTTTCCTTCAAATTCAAGAATTATCTCATTATACAACTTATTTAAGAACATAAGTGTAACTTGTTTAAATAAACATGTACCACTAGATATTTATCTGATAGATGTTAGATCAAAATGTTGTCCTTAACGACTATTTAATACTAGCAAATAACTACAAAAAGTTTAGCCAGAACATCTTATCTATACTAAATAAAACATAATTTAATTCAACAGGAAAGCTTTTATGTTCAATATTCAAAAATTTACTTAATTTTTCATATCGTTTAACCAATTATTTTTCTTCTAATTAGACACATTTTCTAACAAAATTTGTTCTGGTGTGGATTGATGCTTATTACAAAAAGGAATTGTACTCACCCTAGCTTGAAGATACTTAGTGTTACAAAAAAATTTCAAAACACCTGTCTGATTGCAGCCACGTGCTTTTGTCGTTTCTTTAATACGAACAAACAGGATTCTCTCATCAAAGGTTAACCCACTTCCATTTACGATACTGTAATTCGAATTGATTTCTGATACCCATTACAATTTCTTAAACTATACCATCTGAAACTTGCTTGCACTTTACAAATCTTGAGTTCGCTTTAATACTCTGCTTTACTAAAAATGACCGTATTTCTACACTTTAACCCAGGCAATACGCCTCTCCCAAAAGTGATATTTATCACTCCTCATGACTGGAAAAATCTTCCTCACCACTTTTTTTAAAGAATCACATCTTTTCTTTCTACATGCCACAACGAGAATACTTGTTTCTATATCGCATAAGCGCATCGAGTATCTTGCGCATGGCTGCGCGGATCAATAATTACGTCGGCAAACAATATTCCGCCTAAACTGTGGCATCCCACATAACATATAGCAAATTCCGGATTTCCTAAAACTAAAACGTTACAATAGGTCAAATACAATACTTAGTTGAAGACTTATTGGCTGTGTACACAAAATTTTTCTAATAAATTCCAAACACAAAGAGTACTTTCGTGTAAAAATATTATAATAGTTAAAATATATAAATTACGGCAGAGTGCTTTCGGCGAACTTCATCAACAATACAGGCAAGATGTAATCAATTTATAAACAGGTCTTTTTATATGTGGTATTAGTTTAATAGTTTAAATGTTATCGTGTTAGTAAATTAGTTTGATGGAATACATTTTTTAAATAATGACATGGCACCGAAGATGGCTAGCACCGAAAGCGCTATGCTGTAATTTATATATTTTAACTATCATAATATCTTTAGACAAAAATATTCTTTATTTAGAATTTATTAGAATACAATACTATTTGAAATCGAACAAAACGGTAGGATTTGTGATGCCATTTGATGAAAAAGGGCTACCAGTTACCAACAGTTTTCTTGCTGATGACATTGAACATACAAAAATACTTTCTAGAACATGATACTGCTCACAATGCATATGTTATGATGGCACAGTCCATTCTGGACAAAACTGCAGCATTTTACATACTAATTTTTGGTATAAATAATCGGTTTACATATTTAGATATGCAACGAAGATGATATACTATAAAGAAAGAGGTTGAGAAACATGATATCAGAGTGTTAGGCTTTTCTAGCGATGGCAATACATGACTGCTTAAAGCTACGAAACTGCTTCAAATTCATGACAAACGTGGATGGAAATAAGAAATGGTTTCAAATGAATCCTATATCTGGAGATATCTGTATATGAGATGCTATACGAATTGCAACAAAAATGAGAAATAAACTTTTCCACAGTTCGGTAGTCCTTCAACTAGGAAAGTATAAAGCTGATATAAATTTTTCAAAAATCTCATTAGTACTCTATCAAACGATAAATACTTACAAACAATATCAGACATTGATCCAGAAGTCCAAATGAATTTTTGCTCTGCTCAAAAAATATATTCTGATTTAGTCATAGAAGCTTTGAGAGATCATATTCCTAATACAGAAGGCATTGTGCAGTACTTAAAACTTAGGAGTTATACCTAGAATTGTTTTCTACAAAAAAGATTTATCCGTAGTAAAACGAATATATCAAATTTGGTATGGTATATATTTCTTAAGGATATGGAGAAACTGAATTTATAGTGATCAAGAATGTTCACTTGGTAAAAATTTTCTTAGTCTTAATTATTACTTATATATTTATTGAACTATACCTAAAACAAGGCAACATAGATATAACTACCCCATTTGGTTTACACCCGAATTAATTGCTAAAATCAAATCAAAACATCGCCTGCATAAGGTTTGGAAGCGTTACAAGAAAAATACTGACTATAAAAGTTCGATCAATTGCGTAGACAAATAAGCTTGAAATCAAACACTGTCATCGGAATCATGCGGATTTAATTGAAAATAATATCAATAATAATGCTTCCTCTTTCTGGTCTTACCTAAAACAAAAACGCGAAAATAATGTAGGCAATTCCTTTCCGTATACTTATTTAAATTACGATTTAAATACGCCAAAGGAAGTGGTGGATGCATTTGTTAACTATTTCAAATCGGTATACAGTGTCAATTCATCTAACTATACATCTGTGACTTTCGATCCTAAAGAGAATTTTACGGCTGACATTTTAGCTATAAATGAAATAACATTGAATGATATACAAGAGGCTGCAAAGCGGTTAAAGTCCAAAAGGGCTGCAGGTCCAGACCAAATTCCACCTTATATTATAAAAGCCTATTGGCAAATCTTGAGTTATCCGTTGTTGATGATTTTTAATTGTATTATTAAAACACAGTCATACCCATCAAAGTGGAAAGTTACTAAAGTTTGCCCTATCTTTAAGAAAGGCAAGAAAAACGATGTTGTAAATTACAGGTCGATATCAATATCTAATTCAGTATCAAAAATTTTTGAAATTATTTTATACAACAAAATCTTTTTACATGTTCAACCGTACATCTCAGTGCTACAGCATGGTTTTATGCCGCAAAAATCAATAGAAACTAATTTATATATATTCGTTCAAGAGACAGCACAAGCGCTCGATAATAATATTCAAACAGATGCTATCCAGCTTGACTTTGAAAAAGCTTTTGACAAAGTTTCTCATACATTACTTTTAACCAAGTTGTATAGTTTTGGGATGTCTGTAGATCTTTGCAAATTATTTCTTTCTTATCTCCAAGGGAGGAGACAATATGTTGTTTTTAAATGAATCATCGGGTCCGTATTCTGTACACTCGGGTGTTCCACAGGATGCTAATCTTGGACCACTGTTATTTTTAATCTTTATAAATGACCTACCCAATATTTTAACAAAAAGTAGTGCTGTTGTTTGCAGATGACCTTAAAATTTGGAGAAATATTTTTTCGTTAAAGATTGTACTGAATTGAACGATGATCTACAAAATTTAGTTGCTTGGAGTAACAAAAATGAATTATATTTGAATTATACTAAATGTAGAGCAATTACATTCAGTAAGAAAATCAAAATTACTAACTAATTATTCAACTGACCAGCATACTCTACACAAAGTTTCCCAAATAAATGATTTGGGGATTATTTTAGATAGTAAACTTATCTTACAAAATGTTGGGATTTGTTATGAGGAATGCCAAATGTTTTAGACAGCGTTCAACTTACGAAGCCCTCTTTAATGCTTATGTGCGATCAAAATTAGAATTTGCTTCTATTATTTGGTCCATTAAATACAATAATTGCATAACGAAAATTGAAAATGTTCAAAAAAGATTTCTAAAAGATTTCATGTTTCATGAAACTGTAATTTATCCACAATTTATGAGATATTCTGAATTAGTGAGTAGATTTAAATACTCATCTTTAGAAGTTCAAAAATGAAGTTTGCTTACTGTTATCGTATGAGCAAGACCAGCCTAATTTAAATCACTTGTTTAAGTACTAGATTAACCTTGTACCTAATATAACATAATGCACTTTGTAATTGTAATGAATTGGAATACTTTGTGCTAGTTATTTTAAAAAACATATGGTTTATTAGAAATTTGCAATTTGTAATTTGTATGTTATTCTTAAGTTTCTTTGTTTTTTATTTAGTGATTTATGTGCTGTAATCTAACATGTTACTAATGTGTTTCAACTAATATTCGTCCGATGCCTTTATGTTAAGCAGCCTGTTATTGGAACTTATATTCTGTTGGTTGCTATGTTCAATAAATAAATAAATAAATAAATGGGCATGCATTGTTGAAATTAATAAAAAAATAAGAGACGACAATGAATTAAAAAATATCAGTTTTCCCCTTGGCTTTTTAGTTCTCAACCTTGCGAGGCAATATTCAGATCCTCTAGATAATTAATAACCACATACTCTACTGTTGTAAATTTTAGCACGTATGACATAATACTAAGAATGAATAAAATACAGTTCATTAATAACGCTGTACAGGATCTTACAGGAAGCTTTATTTTCCTAGGTCAACTAATGCTCCTACTGAGCCTCAAGAAGAACCAGATATAAAAATGACCAATGAGAAAATAGAAAATATTGTATTGAAATCTTTGAAAGAAGCAAAAAAATTGTGTAAGATTAGACATGTTATTTTCAGAAGGTGCATGGGAAAATATTACTTTTGTGCAATCAGATCAGGTTCCAGGAGACTTACTTCAAAATGAAGATGAAGATTCTACCGGCGTCCATAGCCTAAATGAAGCTGGCACAATAAATACTGCTATAAACTCAAATCTAATAAAAGATCTTGCTGCTGTTGATGAACATTTAAATGATGAATAACCTAGAGATGCTATAGCAGATGACTTGATTAATAATTTTAATTTTGTTGATTATATCAACATGAAACGTTGCACGAAATTAAAACACACTAACATTTCATCTCGCAGGAAAGAATTACACCTTATCAAAGATCTCTCTTTATTGGCTATTTGGTACAAAAATCTACAAGAGTGAACGCAGACGGGCTAATATGAGTTAGACTAACTGAAAAAAAAACTAACAAAATTGCTATCACTGAAGAGTATTATGATGCTATCTACTATGACGATACACGGTACATAGGAAGGTGTTTAAATAAAATTTCTGTAGAAAAAAATGAAATGAAATTTTTAAAGCAAAATTTAGAGCAATATGAGGGGTAAACCGCTGAGGAAGTTTGGTGTACAAACCTTAGAAAGTACAAGAAAGTATCAAGGAAGCACGGGAAGTATCAAGAAAGTATGGGAAGTATCAAGAAAGTATAGGAAGTATCAAGGAAGTACGGGAAGTATCAAGGAAGTATGGGAAGTTTCAAAGAAGTACGGGAAGTATGAAGGAAGTACGGGAAGTATCAAGGAAGTATGGGAAATATCTATGAAGTATGAGAAGTACAGGAAGTATCAAGGAAGTATTAAGGAAGTAACAAGGAAGTATAGGAAGTAAGGAAAGTAACAAAGAAGTGAGGTAAGTATCAATGAAATACGGGAAGTATAACGGAAATATAGATAACTGGCACAATGAACTTTAATTCTTTAACATCAAATTTATTTTCATCGAAAGCGCCTACAATTTCGAATAGCTAATAAAATTTCTACCTTGCTGTGCAATTTTAGATTAAGATGCAGTTTAGCTTTTAATTACGGTGAATTAATATTGTACTTTGATGTCTGTTTTTGAGATTTAGTCTACAAAAGACTAAGGGTCAAACCAATTGTAGTACAAGCAAACATAGCAGTGTGCATTTTTTGTTTGTTAATAAGGCAGGTATCTAAAAATATGAAGTTTCTACAAACTACAATTATATGCAAAAAAACATATTGAGTTTATAATAATATTTAAATTAATGGGGAATCATTGCGCTTGATTTGGTAGTCCACATATTCACATAAAATCGGGCTTTTATAAAAAAAATTACTTTCGCATTTAATTCCCATTCCTTATTTTTACTTTTGTATAAATCTATTTTGCAAGCACAATTTTTATCTGTTCCTAGTTTACAAAAATGTGTTGCCATGTCCTATCTTTGATTTAAAACATCGTTAAACAGTATTTCTACAGATTTATTTATGTATATTATTGTAATCTAGAATTTTTGTTACCTCTAACATACCAACTCTGAAACCTGTACGTATATACTTTATTTGCGAGAACAAAAAACAAACGTATCGCGGAGACGACAAGGAAGCGACACCCTAAGCTGCGCCCTTTGGAAACTCAAAACTAAAACAGGTGTTATATGCAAAGATAAGAGTTGGTAAATTCAACCACAATTATGATCATTATGTCGTCGATATCCCGAAAAAGAAGCACATTTATTTAAAGTTTTGCATATCATCGTATAACCAGCAGCAATCGAGGTTAGCAATTAAACAACAAGGTAGAAAATTATTAGATTTTTATTAGAGACTGACGGAAATGCATAAGTAAATTAAAATAATATTTTACAATTATTTAGTCAAAAATTATGGAGCTCTTTTACCATTGAAAATGTAATGTAGTTTAAAAATGTTCCTATTATTTATTTGAAATTAAAAATCAAACATTTGAATTCCAAAAGTATCTGAAGTACGAATTCGCTCATATTTCAAGCAAAAATACTAAACCCGATTATTTACTTAGATTATTTCCAAACAAACTTACATAGTACAGAGTGTCCCAAATTCGTTGCAAAACCAGGTTATCTCAGTTGTTATTATAGTTAGACTTGCGGTTTTCGGGAACTGTTGCTACTTTTTTGTGAAACTTACAATGCCATTAACAGAATTTCTATAGCTCTTATCGAGTTACAGGATGAAATTGAAATTTTACTCTTTTTAGAGGACCTCTAATACTTCTATATCTCATTCACCGTTTAAGATTGTGGAAAGGTAAAACTGTGTTTGATAGATATTTTTACGTAGAATTCAGTGGCACACCTAAATAATTTTTTTGAAGTGCAGGATTTGAAATATGACACAAATAGGCATGCGAATAATTTTTTAATAGACCACCCCGTATTTTCTTGCACCAATGAATACCTTCAAATTTTCTCATTTCAACTATGTATAATATTAAACACATTTATTTTTAAAAATAAAAAATAAAATAAGTTTTATTATTAAATGGTATTTTCAAATGTTTTAATGAGAAACTATTTACCAAAGGAAAAAAACTCTTAAATGAACATATCAATAATATGATTGTTGATGCATACAACATTCCAAATAATAAAAACAAATTCAAGAAATGATACAGTTTAAAGAAGCAATACAGAATATTTTACAAATCAGAGAAACTACTCAACTTGATTGCCATTTTCTCTGGCACATAAGTCGCATACTGTTTGTATTTTTCCTAAATTGTAATATGCATGCGCAATCATGGCCAAATTGTAATTAAAGACCATACATTATATTTATGATTTATATTTTTACCTATTTTCAACACTGAAATGAGAAAAGTTGGACCTATTCACTGGTGTACGAAAATACTGGGTGACCTATTAAAAAAATCATACATTGGGGTCATATGACAAAAACTGCCCCAGAAAAAAATTATTTTGATATGCCACTGAATTCTATGTAAAAATATCTATCAATTACAGTTTTTACCTTTCCATAATTTTAAACGGTTAATGAGATATAGAGGTCCTCTAAAAAGAGCAAAATTTCAATTTCACCCTGTAACTCAAATATGGTGGGGCTATGAAAATTCTGTTAATGGCATCGTAAGTTTCATAAAAAAAGTAGCAACAGTTTGCGAAAATCGCAAGTCGCTAACTACAATAACAACCGAGATAGCTTTGCAACGAATTTGGGACACACTGTGCAATATTATTTGTGTACCTAGTGCAAAAAGTGTATATTTGTTGCATGAAGCATAAAGTTTGCAGCTCGAGACGAAGTCGAGAGCTGCAACATGCTGCGAGTGCAGCAAATATACTTGTTGCACATGTTGCACACAACACTTTTTGTACGATCAAAATAGATAAATTCTTTTTAATTTTTATCGAACTTTCAGAACTCAACATTTTTAACAGTTTTACAACAAAAAATTCAGATTTATAGACTGGTAACTTCAAATTATTTTCAGAAATTGTCATTGTTGCACACCAGTCATAGCTAATTAGGTACCTATGAAATAAATTTTTTATTTCTACGATCGTGCAAAAAGTAAACACTTTTAGCATTAGTTACCGTGCCAAAAGTTTCACTTTTTGCACTAGTGCAAAAAATGATACACTTATTGTACTAGTGCAAAAAGTAACCTAGTTTTTGCAGTACCTAGTGCATTGGCTTTTCGAAACTTAAGTATTTTACAATTTCACGTTGAATTTTACTAAAAGTTTTTACACTGACGGTTGGACCGAACATCTTTCTTTATATTTTATAAACAAAATATGGAGAAAATGCACGTTGATGAATGCGCTACTTTAAATGCGCGTTGATGAATTCGGATATCTGCTTGTGTCTGTGGGGGCCTAAACGAAAATTTATTTTATAATTGCCTAGTTAACTATTGCTGGCGTTTGAAAGAGATAATTTCTGAAAATATAATTTCAAATTGTCAGTTTAAAATTAGAATTTTTAGTTTGTGAAACAGCGAGTAAAACAGTTAAAAATGTTGAGTTCTGATAGTTCAATTAAAATTAAAAAGAATTTATCTAATTCGATCGTAGAAAAAATGTTGTGTGCAACATGTGCAAAAAGTATATTTGTTGCACTCAGCATGTTGCAGCACTCGACTGCATCTCGTGCTGCAAACTTCATGCTTTATGCAACAAATATGCACTTTTTGCACTAGTTACACAAATAACCATTAAGGCCTCCACAGACACTGACAGATGTCTGTGTGCATCATCGCACGTTTAAAATAGGGCATTCATCAACATGCATACTCTCTCAATAAATTTTTTAATAAAATATTATAACGAAAGATGTTCAGTCAAACCCGTCAGTGTAAATACTTTCAGTAAATTTCCAAGTAAAATTGCACAATACTTAAAACATCGAAAACCTAATGCACTAGGTACTGTAAAACGTAAGTCATTTTTTGCACTAGTGCAGAAAGTAAAACTTTTGGCACAGCAACTAATGTGATTACTTTTTGTACGATCATAGAAAGAAGTAATTTTAAGTGGTGTTTGCATATCTAAGATCACAAAAATTTATAAGTCATATTTTAATTTTAATACTCTTGAGGAACCGCTTTTAAACTAATGAAGTATAGTTTTTAATAAATTTGACTATACTTTTCAAAGTTAATGTCCTCCCTTTAATATAAAATTTATGGTTGCAGATGAGTGAAGATTAGGAAGACCTTTTTGAAAGACTTGAAAAGGTCTCAATATTGAAATTCCCGAGCAAGTAAAAACTATACTTGAAATTAACGAATTTGAAAATGCTTTTATGCTTTCTGAAATAAATAAAAGTATCATTGAAAAAATTGAAAGATCCACGAGAGAAGATTTATATTTAGTTCTAAGCAAGGAAAAGCTTAGAAAGACGTATGGACTGTATAGTGAAAAACTTCAACATTTTAAACTACTAACTGGCCTTAGACACTGAAATCAAAAGCAAAAATTGAAAATAAAGCACAGAAAACTGCCCTCAGATATAAGCAGAGAATTATGTGTGCAAATAACAAAAAAGTAGTTTCTGAGCTCGTTTCAGAAGAAATTGATGTTTTTCCTGATAGGTGAGAGTAGTGGCTCAACTTTTGAAACAGCAGTTAACTTGACAGAGGAAAATGCGTATATTTGGACTACTTTAAAAAATGGGTAAAAACTAAAACAAAAGCAAATGCATGGGATAATCTTTCTCATAGATTTGATAATGTAATAGTCGCGTGTTCCTTTGATGCACATGGAGAAGTGATGTGTGACATAAATTGTTTTTGTTGAATTTCATCTAAAATACAAAAGTTATCAAAATACCAATCTTCAACTCAAACACCAAAACATTGGATCTATGCTAATTTCCACAGGCATTGGCTAAAACACCGCGTTCATATTGTAAATAAGAAACCAATAGAATTCAATGCTCTAATAACTTGCTCTAATAACTTCGTTTATAAAGAAAATGGACTCTACCAAGCAAACAATACCCAGCATAAAAATTATCAGTGATATCTTCCTTCACACTCCGGAATTTCTGCAATACACAAAGAAAGCTACCCTGTAATATCAAAAGATTCTGACAAAGATATCTAACACAATAGGGGGGGGCTGATTTGGAAATGGCAAATACTGATTCCTCTTTGAACTGTACAAGTAAGACAGACTACACTTTATCCAATGACTTCCAAATGGAAAACTACAAAATATCAAAGGGCTGAAAGAGAACGGCGATCAGAAGAAAATTTTAAAATTGAAGATCAACCGCCTATTACAGATTATTTCAGTTTACCTGAAAAAGTAAGCAACTTAATAGCAAAAAATACAGAAACGTTTAATCGTATTTTAAAAATTGTAGACTCTAATGATAGCCTAAACCAGAACTTGGAGAAATAGAGAATTGCAGAAACACAAGCTGCTAGTTTTTTGAAACAATTCCTTAATTTGTCATTACACAATAACATTGGTTCTAAAAACCGAAATAATTACGATAACGCTACAAAAGATTTTGCTCTTTATCTGTATTATATAGATACTAAGCTGCTTTATGAAACTCTTGTGGCTAATCTAAAAAACGCAATTCTTTCCATGATACAATCAATAGACACATTTATAAAAAAACGTCCAAAAAGACAAGAAGGTGAATTTGACTTAACGGATTAGCAAAATTTTTAACAGATAATGAACTACCCCATTTTGAATGTACCTGCACCTTGCCGAAGTTCTAGATTGCTAGAACAGGTGAAATGGCGTGCGTGTTCTAATGAGCTACGAAGCCAAACTACAGGTCCAACCAAAGTAGTAGGGTCGTTAGTGAGGAACTAGACTAAGACAGGTCTCCGAAAGAGGGCAGCGGCTCTTTCGGTACTTAGATTGGCAGAGACTGTAGGGGTCGGTATCGCAGTCTAAAACACACTACCGCGATGTGGAAGGCAACGGGAAACCACCACATTACCTCCCAAGTACACTGCGTACTTAAATTGTAACAAACATGATGGCATTCTCTGGGGTAAAAGATTCCGTAGTTAAAATAGTCCCCCATTCGAATCTCCAGGAGGGGACTACTTCGGAGGATGCGATTGGAAAGTTAAAAATAAGAGTCGAGAACATTCTGTGAGTTGGAGCGTGGAATGTTAGAAGTACGAGGCAAGTAGGTAAGCTAGAGAACCTAAAAATCAAAATGAATAGGTTATCACTAGACATAGTAGGGATCAGCAAAGTTCGGTTGGCCAGAGGCGGGGGATTTTTGGAGTGGAGACTTCAGGGTAATTCACACAGGAGCAGAGGAAGGAAATATGAGTGTGGGGAAAGTTATGCAAAAAAAGATAGGACACTGTGTAGAAAATTATTTACAAAAGAACGAAAGAGTACTCATGGTTAGATTAGAATCTAAACAGGTAAACACAGTAATAATACAAGTATACATGCCCACCTCTAGCTACAGTGACGAAGAGGTAGAAGCCATCTACAAAGATATCGAAGACATATTAAGATACGTAGAAGAACATGAAAATTTAATAATTACGGGGGATTTTAATGTCGTGGTAGGTGAGGGTAGGGAAGGAGCAGTAGTAGGTTTATTTGGTTTAGGCACGAGAAACGACAGGGGAAATAGGCTGGTAGAATTTTGCGACAAGAACAATTTAACCATTACAAACACATTATTTCAACATCATGCTAGAAGACAATAAACGTGCAAGATGCCAGGCGATATAGGACGCTATCAAATAGATTACATTCCTGTTAGACAACGGTTTAGGAATCAAGTAAAAGACTAGAAGCTACCCAGAAGCAGATATAGATACTGACCACAACATCATAATTATGAAAGCCGCACTTAAATTTAAGAATGTGAAAGAGAAACGGAAAAAGGTACTTGAACTTAGAGAAACTAAAAGCTAAAGATATTCAAGAAAGATTCGAAAAAAAGTCAAATGAATTGCTCAAAGATACCGGGAAAATATCTGATACTAAGGAAGTAGAAACAGAATGGAATAACATTAAATCCAGCCTAGACATGGCGGCCCGAGATATTCTGGGGTATACACAAAAAGAAAATAAGAAACCATGGATAACAAAGGATATCCTGAATTTAATAGAAGAAAGACGAAAATATAAAAATAAATCATACGAAACAGGAAAACAGAGATACAAAGTCATAAAATGAGAAATTATTCGAAAATGCAGGAAAGCTAAAGAACAATGGATTGATGAAAAGTGCAAAGAGGTACAAACTAAGATGGAAGTAGAAAAGACAGATGAAGTATACAAACTAATTAGAATCAATTTTAGGGATAAAAAACCGTATAGCAAAAATATAAGAGCGCAGGAGGAAACGTCATTATAGAAAATGTAGAGAAAGTGGGTAGATGGCAAGAATATATAGGAAATTTATATGCAGGAGAGGAACTAACTGCATTAGAACAGGAATCAGACATTGAAAATGATGACTTGCTATATCCTATACTTAGAGATGAGTTTGAATTAGCATTAAAGGGGCTGAAAAATGGTAAGGCGCCGGGTACAGATAAGGTGCAAGCAGAAACTCTAAAAGCCGCTGGACAAGCAGTAACAAAACGTCTCTTCCAACTTGTAAGCTATATGTATGAGACAGGCAAAATACCCAAAGATTTCAAACGTAACATCATAGTAACTATACCAAAAAAGAAAGGCGCGGATAGATGTGAAAATTTTCAAATAATAAGTTTGACAGCACACGTGTCAAAAATATTAACTAGAATTGTACAAAGACGAATGGAAAACGGGCTGAAGAAATACTAGGAGAAGACCAATTTAGGTTTAGGCGGAACAGGGGAACACGGGAGGCTATTTTAGCTCTGAGAGTGATAATGGAGAAAACAATAGAAAAAGGTGAAAGCGTGTATATAGGGTTTGTAGATCTGGAAAATCATTCGACAATGTAAAATGGAAAAAAATGTTTGAAATACTCAAAAAGAATGGAATGAGTTATAGGGATAGATGAATAGTACATAGCTTATAAAAAAGAGCAAACATCAGAAATAGAAATAAAGCAGGAATGTAGAGAAGTAAACATTAGGAAAGGGGTGAGACGGGGATGTGCCCTATCCCCATTGATTTTTAACTTGTACATAGAAGAGGCAATGAATACTGTCAAATGCGGGAAGACATTTGCAATTGCTATGCAGGGACAAAAAATTGATATGCTTAGATTTGCAGATGATATAGCGGTATTAGGGTCTAGCAAGGAAGAGTTAGAAGCTGCTCTTAATGAAATGGAAACGGTTCTAACAGAGAGATACGGTATGAAAATTAACAAAACTAAAACTAAAGTACTAGTATGCCAAGAAGGAGAAAATAAATCAAAAATAAGCATACAAATATGTAACACGAACTTACAAGAGGTTAAGGATTTCTGCTACCTAGGAAGCCAAATAACGCAAGATGGGAAAAGCACAAAAGATATAAAACAAAGATTAGCACAAGGTTGTGCTACATTTAACAAGAAAAAGCAACAACTATGTGCAAAGACAACAAACATAGAAACAACGAAAAGATTGCTTAAAACATATGTGTGGAGCACAGTACTGTACAGATGTGAAGCCTGGACAGTAGGAGAAGCGGACAAGAAAAAAGTAGAAGCCTTTGAAATGTGGTGCTATAGACATATGATGAAGATACCATGGACAGACAAAGTTAAGAACGAAGAGGTACTAAAAATGGTGGGGGAAGAAAGAAATATGTGGAAAACGGTAAAAAATAGGAGAGATAGGATAATAGGCCACATAGGAAAAAAGAGAAGAAGAGGCAGACCTAGGTTAGATTACTGCACACAGATAGTAAAAGATGTAGGCTGTAGGAATTTCAGGGAGATGTGTAGGCTAGCCCAGAATAGAAATCAATGGAGGTACGCATCCAACCAGTCCCAAGATTGATAAACTAATGACAAAAAATAACTGTGCTTAAACATGATGATTATTATAAGCAACTACAAGAATTGGTTGGGCAATATTCTCGAATAATGTTAAGTGTGTGAAAGGATTTACTGGAAAACCATTATTTCGGCAACGTGTTGGGGGATCTTGGTAGCCACAGGTTGCTTAACCCCCTTCACTGAATCTCGGTGAAATAAGGCAAAAAATTAGAAAACAAGAGAAGGGAAACGAGATGTATACATACTGTGTGAGAATTTCAGGGAACTATGTAGGTTAGCTCAGAATATAAATAAGTGCAGGTACGTGCCCAACCAGTTTTGAGACAGAAAACCTAATGACGAAAAAATAAGCGCAGATAAATCTGATGATTAGTATAAACAACTACAGGTGTTGGTTGTGAAATATCTGCAACTAATGTTGACTGTGCGAAAAGATATATTGGATAAAATACTAAATCAGTAAATGTGTAAGTGTTGGGGGAACTTGGCAGCCACAGGCTGCTTACCTCCCTTCACAATCACTGAATGTCGGAGAAATAGGATATATAATTGTAAAACAATAGGTGACCGAACTGCATCTAACAAGAAAGAACAGCGCCTATGATGAAAGACAACAAACATAGAACAAAAAGAAAATTGTTGAAAGCATATGTGTGGAGCACAGCACAGTATGCACATGAAATACGAGCAGTCTGAAAAGCAGACAGAAAAACGATAGCAGCCTTTTGAAATGCTGTGCTTCAGATGTATGAGGACGATAGCAGGGACAGACAAAGATAATAACAAATAGGTTATAGAAATAGTAGGGGAAAAAGGATATCTGGGGAAAAAGATAAGAAAAATAGAAGGGCAGAATACGTTCTAAGGCATTTTTGGGGAATAGTATGGGATATATTACAAGCAGAGATAGAAAAAAAGAGGTAGTTGTAGACCTACATCAGATAGTGATAGATGCAGACTGTGCAAATTTCAGGGAAATCTGAAGGTTAGTTCAGAATAGGAAACAATGATAGTACGCATCTAACCAGTTCCAGGACTGAAGACCTAATGATGGTGAATGAACTACCAAAGGTTGTGTGGATATCAGAAGATGCAACACGAATAATGGTAAGATTGAGTATGATTCTAATTCAAATAAAATTGTTGGTTTTATCCTCATGGAGCAGGGAAGCCTAAAATCGATTCGTTTTCAGCACCTTCAGCAGAAACGATCAAAACATATTTTCAGACTGCTTCAAAAGCAAATTTCACACATATAATAATAGCACAACCCTTAAAGCAGAACACGCCCTCCTATTGCTTGTCCTTTTTTGGCACTGATAATAAATATTCTGCCGAAGACATTTTGAATCATTGGAAATTCATTAAATTGGAAAGTCTAAAATATGGTATTGCCGTAGCAGGTTTTACGACAGATGGTGATACAAAGCTTCTAAAGGCCATGAAAGTCTACTCTGATTTTCCTGTAACATCCAAAAAGTTATACGATTGGAAGTGATTTTAAATGGGAGTTGGTTATGGATCTTAATGTTGTTTACAAGATTCAGTTCATATTTTAACAAAAATGCAAACCAGACTGTTGAAACCCGGAATTGTTTTGCCCAATGGAAACTTCTTCATTATAATAGATCACCTCATAGAACTGTTGAATTTGTTTAGCAAAGACAAACATATGTTAGTGGCTTCGGATTTGCTACCAGAAGATAAAACAAACTTCAAATCTGCACAAAAGATGTCTTCAAATATTGCAATAAACCTTTTGAACTCAGTATCTGCTAGCAAAGGAACTTCAGGATATCTTAAATTAATGAACTTTATCGAAACTTCATTCTTAGACACTTCTTTGGAATCATCATCTACAGTATATCAGATGTGGTAGGTAGTATTCTTTTTAAGACTGTGGCGATCCTGGATAAAGAAAAGTAGTAATTATACGGTTAGCAACAATTTTTTAACAAGCAATTGTTACCATTGCATAGAAGTTAATGCACACAATTTAATAAAACTTACAAATAATTTTAAAGATTTGCCTGATTTCCAGTATGATATGTTTACTCTAGAAAATTGTAACAGTCAAACCTGTGAAAAACTTTTTCGTGCTGCCAGATCCATCACATCAACATTTTCCTCAGTGATAAACTTTAGTATTAAAGACTTGATGCAACGTATTAATCGGATTGAAGCGATAAATCTAATAAGGCTCGATTTAAACCAAATCTTTTTATTTCGAAGAGAAAATATCAAAGACAATCAACATACAGTGAACAATTTTGATATTGATTAGAAACATTAATTTTAAAATTCTTTTCTGATGCGTTAGAAGATATTAAATTACTAGGGATACCAAATATTGAAGACAGCAAATTGCCAGATTTTGATGTTCCACATTACTCAACAATAAATGAAGTGGGCTGCATTTTTAAGAAGGATACTGATATAGATGATGATATAGATAAAAGTCAAATTCATAATGTTGAAGAAAGTGGATGTACTTATAGATACTCTAAACAACACCAATGATAATAATAACTTAGATGAAACGATTAAGACAAGTACATATTTAGACTCAAAGTCTCGAGCTAATCTGGCATTAAAAGACTACTCGCAAGAAATAACAGCTGTTTCTGTAGATTGCGCATTTGTGACTATAAATGTAAAAGAAAAAGTAAGTATTGATCGTTTACAAAGATTTGTAGTATCTGACAAAACCGAGGCCAAAACCAAAGAATGCAATGAACAAAAAAGGAAGTACGGGAAGTTTTGTGAAACAATCCAAAGTAATAAAAAAATTAAAACCACACCCTAAACGAAAGACTAATAAACCGCTTATAAATGAATTTGGAAAGGAAACTACTACGAAATCTGAACAGTCCGTTCCATGTGAGGACTCTTCAGATGATGATGAGTTCGAAGCAGAAAATACGTTAGAAATAGAAAGTGAGGATTTACACGAAGATATGGATTTTCCTAGTATGGACATAATCCTAGAAAACTATTATGCAGTTTTTTACACAGAGACGTGGTATATTGGTCGGATTCTTGAAAAAAATAAAGAATGTAAAATTTCTAAAGGAAGAATTCGGTAAGTTCAATTGGCCTAGACCTGAGGATATACATTTAGTAACTAAAAGTCGTGTATTTTATGGACCTCTCGAGTTACTTGGAAATGGTCCGTTTGACCTTAAAAGGTCCGATCTTATCCAAATCAACAAAATATTTAAAAGATTAAAGAAAACTGACACTAAATTATAATTAGCATGAATCGAGATGCTTCAGAACCTTTAATGAAGTTCTAACGTGTTTAAAATAACCGATAAATTTGAGGTTCAGTACTTTAGTTGCCTTATATATTCAAAACTGCATGTTATTAGTAGTCTCATTGTTGTATATGTATACAGCGTGTTCCAGACTTGACTCCCCAGGCATATAACGTGCTTATTTTAAAAAATAACTATAATAAACCATATATGGCCATAAATGGGCAAAAATTTTCCGTAAAATGGCGTTAAAAATTCAAAATTTGCAAGAGTATGAAGACAGCAATTTTCATTCTCATTAAAACTTGTATTTTTTCGAGCTTTTATAATAGATTTTGTCTCGGATTTTGTTCGGTTTTTAAACATGTATGAAATAAAGCAAATTTTCAAAAAAGATTGAAATATAGGCCTATGATATTACTATCTAGTTCGTGATGGGAATCAAGCGCAATAATTTTTTTTTCTTCGATTTTAGAGTAACAAATAATTAATATTATAAAAATTGTTCAAAACTTTTATAATATTTGTTATGCATTTTATAGCATTTTTGGTTACTTCTGATCACTTTATATTATTCTGGTTTGATATTAACATTATCAAAGTTCCTTTCCTGTTATCGCCTATCCCATACCTTATACATACAAATTTGAACATTGGTAGGAGTGCGTGCAAGTGCCTTTTGGTTCATGTGCACAGTTTAAGATGAGCATTAGACAGAGCATTATTAACTTAACAACAGGGGTGACTGTAAGAGTTAGTTCGGTGTGCTCTGACCATGTGGTTTTCAATGATGAAAACGCCTCAAGAATAGTGAACTTTGGTTTATGCATTTTATGGCGGTCATGCAGGTGCAGATTACAGTCCACTACATTTTTCATACCAGCACAATTGGCAACCATTACAGTTTAGTATTTTACTTGATTAACTGTTTTAAAATGCCGTTGGTCGATAAAAACATGCACGTTTTTTTTATCCTTCTGAGCCGCATAGCATATTTTCCTGCATGTTCCTTAATCCTTACACCCCTTACCGCATATCATTTCTCGTTTACTGCATAAGTATTTCTTTATAAAACAAAATGCATTGCTATTCTTAGAATTTCGTGGGTTCAAATTAATATAATTTCAATTTAAATCACATTAATTTAGTCAATCAGTGGTATTTGTGTTGAAAATAATCAATGTTGTTCAGTTTTTACAAGTGCGATATTGCTTTAAAAACCCCTGTGCATTCATTTAAAATAATAGCTTTCAAGGTCAAAATACCTGTTGTATCTGATAATGAACGTATTTCTAGTGACATAATTTAAGTTGCTCGTGCATTCAAAACAAGTTTGCAAACATTGTTTATTTTGGTGTCAATTTAATTCGTTGTTGTTGACAATTGTTACAATTCAGCACCAATACTTATTGAAATGGTAAACATGTTAAAAATACATAATTCATTTAATTTGTTAAGGACAAATTTCTGTCTTTGATTTATTGGCATTCATTTCAAAACAATACCTCATATAAGGTGTTTAAAATTCTATAATTGCTATAGATATTTTAATTTTAAACATTTGGACTCAACAGAACAAGATTTAGTTTTGGCTCAAATTCTAACATAAACCGCTATCGATCTCAAACATGAGATGGATAGTGCGTACAAAATGTGCACTCTAGACACAGAAAATCTGAAGGAAACTAAAAGTTTGAAATCCAGCATGAATGGATTAGTCATTTCAATAAAAAAATAGTGGGGCACAAATGGAGCTTGATTTATCCCTAATCAAGAAAGAAAATATTCTTGCCGACACACAAGAATTTTCTCAATTAACAAGTGTGTCTAACATAAGACTTCCTCGGATATCGGTCCCGAAATTTTCTGGCAAGATTTCAGATTTTATGCATTTTAACGAGCTTTTTAAAAATCTTTTTGATAACAAGAATTTATTAAGCGTAGGGAAATTTTATTTCTTGCTGGACGCATTAGATTCAGACTCTAAAGGTTTAATTAAACATTTACCTATTACAGGGGATAATTTTAATTTGGCATACAATACCGTAGTTAAAAGGTATGAAAGCAAGTGACTTTTGGTAAACTCACATTTTGCGGCTTTGGAAAATGCTCAAAAGGCCAACCATAATTCTCACCAAGAGCTTAAACTCTCATAAATTGCTTTGATGAAAATTTGGCATGCTTAGAGCAAGCTAAGATAGATGTTTTGGATTAGATAACGAATTTTTAAAATTATTCAAATTGGAAACCAATGCTGAGGGTTTAAATTTGATTCCCACATATAAGCAGTTAAAAACCTTTGTTGAAAGACACTGTAAAGCCTTGGAAGTTAGTAGTCTATGTATGAACAAACAGTCTAAAACAAATTGGAAATCTACACATTTTGATAAACCTACTGGAATTTATACAAAATCTCAATATCACACTTCATTGGTGACAATAGCAGATAACAAAAGTTACATTCATTGTAAAGGCAAACATGCTTTATATCAGTGTCAGAATTTTTTGGACAAGACGCCTCACGAGCGTTACGAGTTTGTTAAGCAGAAAAATGTCTGCATTAATTGTTTATCGAGGCTTAATCAAGTCACGAAATGTTTTTCAAAATCTGTTTGTAGAAAGTGCGATAAACCTCACAACACATTGCTACATTTTACAAACCAAAAATCATCGACGAATCAATTCGTTAATAACACGCCCGCACTACAGTCAAATCAACCATGTGCAAGTCAAAGTACATCAAGTACTAGCAGTTTTCAACACATTCTTCGAAAACCGTCTATTACGTTTATTTTCCGCATAAGTTAGTTACACTAATTTTCAACTCAAACCCCTTGGACGTTAAAAGCGAAAATTGATTTAGTAAACTTAAAATAACCCTGTCCGTTGCTAATTCATTATTCGTTCATCTAAATTCCATGCCTACTGTTCAATAAAATCGTTATTTCATAAGTAATAATAAATACACTTTCTACAAATTTTCGTGTTGAACTTAGTTATTTCGAAACAACAAATTTACGCTACAATTGAATGGTTCATATCATGTTTTTAGGTAACCTTCAATTTGTTAAACACTACGATCGATATAATGGGTTTTCTCGATGGTTCCAAAGTAACGACTTGTTGAGATAATGCTTGCGCACTATCCGATATAGGCCGGGTTTTCCAGTTACCACGCTTGGAACATACGCTAGGACGTTTGCTTTGCGAGCTCGTATTATTTTGAATTTGATTCTAGAGCGCGTGCATTGATGCATTAGTAAAAACTCTTTCTGTTATTTCAAGAGCGATGCACGTTTCTCCTCTATCAAATGTGTAGATCTTTTTTGTGTATCGCTCTTAGCTGGAGGCTAATTTGCTTGTTCCGTAGCCCAATTATTCTTTGAGGTAGTTCAACTGCTTGAACATGTAGACCGCCGTTACAATTATGGTAGTAACATAATTGTTGCTGACTACCACTTCGATGCTGTATCAATTCGCTGCCGCGGGCTGATCAGATAAGTATCCCCACATAGGTATTTGACTTTTCTCTTTCGAACATACGCTGGGATAAACCCAATTTGAAATTATGTATGCTACTATTTCTGAATCCAATTTGAAAGTAAATACGCTAATGTTTGTTCTGGTCAAACCCTTACTGGAAAAGTTCTTAAATTTAATGTTTGCTTTCAATTAACCATCTGCTTATGCGAAAGTATCAGCGTTATTTTGTTGTTACTGATTAGATTTATTGCTTGTTAGCTACGAATTGCGCACTTCGTGGAACAATTAGTGAATTTGTCCATAGAGTAAAATTGCTTTATTACATAGTAACCTTATTTAATTTTTGTTTTGCTGTTTCATTAGAAATTTCTATAATTGTGTTTTTTGTAAATAGAAAATCGTTGACGATGTATTATTTTTGTATTGCTAGGAACCCCACCCCTCTCCGCGTTGGTAATTAGCCTAGTATATTTACGTTTTCTTCCAGCTACGTCGTGGTATGAGAACGGAAAGATTCAAAAGGTAAGAACATTGTTAGACAACGGTAGCATGGAAAGTTTCATGACGAAAACTTGTCGTCAGCGACTTGGCTTACAAAAATCCAACGTTGCCATTCAAGTGGAAAGTCTAAGTTTAGCTTCCTCACACATTTCGGGAGTTTTATCTTACAAAATTAGGCCTAGGGATAAAATACATCCCCAATTTGATGTAATGTTTATATTCTACAAAATATTTGTGGTAAATTGCCAGCAGTGCAATTAAACATCAACCATTGGCCGCATACAGCGGACTTGCCATTGGCTGATCCTGATTTTGATAAGCCAGGCACGATTGATTTACTTTTGGGTGCAGATGTTTTTGCACACTCATTGTTAAATGAGACTCGTATGGAAACTGCAGACGAACCAGTTGCGATTCATACCAAAATTGGGAGGATTCTTACAGAATAAATCATTTCTCCTGCATTATAATTTAATTAAGGGGCCGCTATGCTTGCGGCCACGTCCCCAATGCTCCACCCGAAGGTACTACACTGGGTTCAAACGCGAAAATATAAACGTCCTCCTAATTATTCTAACTTCAAAATTAACACATCTAAAAATCTAACAACTAAAACAAAAACTAAAAATAGGGTTTCATTTCTCCTGCAGCTGATAGTACCTCATCATGTGTACTAATAGAACCCCTGGATACTCTAATTCGTCGGTTTTGGGAACTGGAAGGTATTCCAGATGTCCACAAGGTTTCTTCTGCAGAAGAAGCCTGTGAGCAGCATTTCTTGGCAACACACTCTAGAAACGAGCAGGGTCGATTTATAGTGTCACTTCCGTTTAATGGTTTGGAACCCATTTTTTGAAATTCTCGGAAAGTCGCACTTCTTAGGTTTTTGGCATTGGAAAGTTGTATACAAAAAAAAACCCTCCACTGTATACAATGTACAACAGAATATTACATTCCGCATCATGCGGTTATGGAACCAGAAAGTAACGCAACAAAATTAAAGATAGTCTTTGACGCTTCGGCAACTACTCTCATTGGTGGGTCTCTTAATGACCATTTGCTTGCCGGTCCTTCCTTACAAAAGGATATCTTAGCTTTACTTTTGCATTTTCGCTTACATCCTATTGTCATCACCGCAGACATCAAACAGATGTATCGACAAACTCTGATTTCTCCGGAACACAGGAAATTTCAAAAAATTGTTTGGAGGTCTAATCCTACAGAACCTATTTCAGATTTTGTACTAAATACAGTAACTTATGGTGTCAAATCAGCACCGTATTTGGTATTGCGTGTGATCCAAGAATCGGCATGTCATGAATCATCAAAATTTCCTTTAGCTGCTAAGGCTTTGGAATTCAAAACATATGTTGACGATGTCGTGACCGGGTCACAATCGATCAAAGAAGCTCAACAATGATTTTGGAATTAGACAAACTGTGCTTGTTAGGTGGATTTATGTTGCATAAATGAAACAGTAACGTATATGACGTAATTAAGGTAGTACCTGAATCGGCTAAGTATCAACAGACATTTTCATTCAAAGATTCAACTAATTCGCAAAAAATTTTGGGCCTTCAGTGGCATCCTTCTTTGGACGAATTTTTTTATATAGTAAATCCGGTGGATCGGATTTGTACCAAAAGACACATGGTTTCAGAAATAGCACGGATCTTTGATCCCTTGAACTTGTTGACACCGTTGGTATTTTTTGCAAAACACCTAATTCAATATTTATGGATTCAAGGCATCGATTGGGATGGCGACCCTCCTGTCGATGTCACTGTCAAATGGAAGGATTACCTTGATCAATTATCAGAATTGTCTAAGGTGAAAATTCCTTGGTGGATCTTGTCTGATAACTGTCTGAAATTTCAGTTGCATGCCTTTTGCAATGCTTCCGAACGAGGATACGCCGCAGTAGTTTATTTCAGGAGTGGTAGACGCAAATGGTAATATCAAAGTTTCATTGGTATGTGCAAAATCAAGAGTTGCACCTACTAAACGCATTTCTGTGCCTCGGCTAGAATTATCTGCCGCGGCACTTTTATCAGATTTAATGGAGTTCTTGTTCAGTATTTACAAGGTTCGACTAAAGTTATCAATTTTTGCGTGGTTAGATTCTACAGTGGCTTTATCATAGATTCGATCGCCTTCTTACCATTGGAAAACTTTCATTAGTAATAAAATTTCACACATTCGAGATCGAATTCCTCCTGGGTCTTGGAACCACATCAAGTCTCAAGATAATCCAGCGGATTGCGCCTCTCAGGGTTTACTAGCCACGGACTTAGTAGAGCATCATTTATGGTGGTCCGGTCCCATTTGGCTTTTCTTTCCACAATCAGATTGGTCGGTGAGTAAATTTTCTGAAGTGGATTCAATACTTATGGATTTGGAAAAGAGAACTATCTCCTTGAATATTATCATTTCGGATCATTTTCTTGATCTCTTATAAAATAAATTTTCTGATATAAATAAAGTTTGTCGCATTATATGTTATGTCCTTCATTTCATTCGCATTCTGAGAACCTCTGTGGATCTCGTTTCAAACGCATCGCAAATCATTTCAAATCAGCAACAAGTTGCGCTTCAAGCATTGGTTAAGAGTTCAATTAGAATTCTTTTATAAGGACACAGAGAATATTGGAAAGAGGAGAACCATTAGCAAACAGCTTATACCCCTTAACCCATTTCTGGACAGACATGGTTGTTTACTCAGGGTGGGCGATTGCCTTCGAAATTCAAATTTACCTTATGGGAAAAAATTTCCACTCTTATTACCTCGTACTCATCGTTTGACAGATCTCGTTATTTTGGACTGTCATCAAAAATATTTACATCCTGGTCTAAGAACAACCCTATTTCTTTTAACGCAAAATTTTTGGATTTTGGCCGCAAAAAAAGCTGTTCGAAAATATCTAGAGGCATGTATCTTTTGTTTCGTATAAAACCAATTCCCTTTTCCCCCCTATGGGTGACCTACCAGCAACCCGCACCGTTTCAGGTAAAGCTTTTCTCCACACTAGGGTTGATTTTGGTGAACCGTTCACAATTACCATGAGCCCCACTCGTGGTTCAAAGTCATTAAAGGCATATCATTGCTCGTCGTGGTAAATGTGCCAAAATCTACTGTGATTGCAGCAAAAATTTCACTGGTGCTGCCCGTGAACTGGCAGAATTTATGCAACATGTTGCTACCACAGAGGGTATTAAATTTATTTTCAATTCCCCGTCGTCTCCTCACTTCAGAGGGTTGTGGGAGGCTGGCATCAAGTCAGTTAAAAGTCTCAACAAGGTTATCGATGCTCAAATTCTCTCGTATGAGGAATTCAATACCGTACTAATTCAGATTGAGACCATACTTAATTCCCGTGTCATTTCTTAGGAGTCGAACCAGTTTCAGTGCTTCCTAACCCACATGTCTTGGACCTGAAACTATCAATTTCAGATCGTTGGCAACTCATTCAGAGAATCCAATAATCTTTTTGAAGCCGCTGGCATAGCGAGTACTTACATACTCTCCAGCACAAAACTAAATGGTTTTCATCTTTTCTCGCTGTTAAGATTGGGACATTGGTCCTAATTAAGGAAAACAATACCCCTCCATTGCATTAGCGACTGAGACGCATTACCCACTTGTATCCTGGTACAGATAATGTCGTCAGAGTGGCGCAAGTTCAAACTAGACACGGCATTATTAAACGACCTTTGGTCAAATTGTGTGCTCTCCCTTTAGAAGACACTAAACGAAAGAAAAGGTAATTTTTTTTCTCTCAATAATTATTTTTTTGTTGGAATTACGCATTCATTATTATTTAATTTTTTGTGGTATTATGCATTTGTGTATATTTAATTACATTAGTTAAGATAAGTTTTCGATCTTATTTTGGTGGGCGGTATGTTATGCATTTTATAGCATTTTTGGTTACTTCTGATCACTTTACATTATTCTGGTTTTATATTAACATTATCAAAGTTCCTTTCCTGTTATCGCCTATCCCATACCTTATACATACAAATTTGAACGTTGATAGGAGTACACGTGAGTGCCTTTTGGTTCGTGTGCACAGTTTAAAACGAGCATTAGACAGAGCATTATTAACTTGACAACTGTAAATATTTTGTTGCAGTTTCGTTTTTGGTATTGTTAAGCTTTTACGATTTTTACTTTTCGTGGTTTTGTTTGTTATATCAGATGTTCTAATTTTAATTTTATTAGTCTAAAATTGAATATAATGTTAAAATACAACCTTGTTTCAATTGCTTTCAAATCATATTCCGCTTTTTATCAATAATAGATGTTTTCACAAATAAAAGTACATCATGTGGTACCGAGTTGAAAGTTGAAATCGCCAAAAAACAATCTATATAAATGTAAAACAATCTAATATGACGTCCATAAGAAAAAATGAACCTGATGATAGTTGTGAAGAATCGAAACGTCTTACGACGATTTCAACAATACCATCGTTTTTAGCATAAAAGACTGCTCCAAAGAAGTTTATATCGATATCAAACATTTTTGGACAAATAACGAAAAATGCTTTTTTCAAATTTTTACGATAACTACAAAACAAAAACGATTACGATAAATTTCTTTTGTGAATATTGACAAGCATCAAAATCTTCAACTTTGCCCCAATTTAACCAACTCTCTATCTTTTACCGGTTCTAAGATTCCAATGGTGGGCTTCCAAATTGAATAACCCTGTACACAGTGTGTTTCACTTTTCATAAGGACCCAAATAATTTTTTTATTTTGAAAGCAATCGATACAAAATTTTTATCAGTTGTGTAGACCAAGATAAGGCATTTTCATGAGTGAATGGGGCTTTTACAAAGTCAAAATCTGGCCAACTATGATTAAAATAAGAAGTAGCGTTTCAAGTAAAGTCATAGTAACAAGATAGAGCAAAAAAGTTGTTGTAAATCATTCCAAAAATCCAAAATGTCAAATTTCGCTGAAAAATTTTCACTTTTTTTTATTGGAAAAATTATTCATCTTCATGAAATTTAGTTGAAAAAAATTCTATTTAAAATATTGTTCGTTAAATTGTTGTTATTTTGTTGTTTACTAATGCGGAATAAAATTTGCAAATTGTTTTCTTGTTTCATGGCACTCTCATTATTATTATTATTATTATTATTATTGTCTTTATTTAAACCACAAGTAATTCACAACAATGATAATAATATGTAATCACAAAATACAAAATATGATTGTGGTAAAAATGGGCAAAGTTGAGAGTTGAGCTGAAGTTGCAAGCAACTGAGTTCGTTCTCCTTTCCACTTGACCCTATCTACTAAATAGGTTTAAATTAAATTAAATATGGCTGAATTGAAAATAAAATACAATGCAAGTGACAATCATCAAGATTTTACATAACATAACTATATAGACGAATGGAATCAACTTGACAGTGCTCTGTATGGAAGTTTATTTGTTTGTGTGGAGTAACTGAAATTTTAACAAATTAATATCTCTTGACTACATAAAAATTTTGAAAATTAAAAATGAAAATTTGTCGGAAAAATTTGGTATTTGGGAAGTTTGAGTGATTTGTAACAACTTTTCTTAATACTTTTTTGTTCTATCTTAATCGCTACTTTTAATTTAATCATAGTTGGGCAGATTTTGACGTTAGAAAAACCCAAATCATTCATAAAGATGCCCTGCCGTGGTCTACACAACTAATAAAAATTTTGTATTGATTACTTTAAAAATAAAAAAGTTATTTGGGTGTCCCTCATGAAAAGTGTAACACATATTTTCTTGGGCAGCGTCATATAAACGACATAGGTGATGTAAAATGGATTTTAGTATCTTTTTTTAAATTACTATTATAAACTAAGTATACTGTTTTTAGGTCAATAGATCAGATATAATGTGTCAAACTTATCATAGATAATCTGTAGATACAATAATTTTACTTCGCTGTAATTAATTTATATTTTGTGATTTTTATGTAATATGACTTGATATCCGCCTTCCAAAGAGATTTTAGTTAAAATCAATTGTGACTATTTTTCGGAGATTAACTAAGGAACGTCCCAGATGCAGTAAATATAAATATTGAAAAATTTGTAAATAAAGTAGTATTTTATTAAGATTTTTGTAATCAATGGACTAGATAAAAAACTTAATCGGTTAAATTTTGTCAAAAGTGGCGTAACTTTGAAGAGCCTTGCAGACCTGATAAATTCACTTATCTATGATACATACATGTTATAGGTTTGCAAAATTTGAGTTAAAGTTACTTAACTTATGATTGTTTCTAATGAAATCTTGGCAAAAATAACATAATTTTAAAGCAATATATTATCGCCGAGGTAAAACCTATTTTACTTGTGAAGAGATTTACGTTATAGATTTATTTGTTTAATACATAAAGAACTATCATATTTGATTTTGGGATCCTACATCAGCAAACTATGCAGGAAGAACGGGAAGTAACAAAGAAGTATAGAAAGTACGAGAAGTATCAAAGAAGTATGAGAAGTATAGAGGAAGTATGGGAAGTATCAAGGAAGTATGGGAAGTATCAAGGAAGTACGGGAAGTATCAAGGAAGTATCAAGAAAGTACGGGAAGTATCAAGGAAGTACACAATACTTCTAGAAAGTACAGAAAGTATATACTTTTTGGGAAATAGTGTACAACATTTGAGTCAGTGGTTTTCCCCTCGAAGCAATATGAATGGTCTATGAAAAATGATATACAAATAGTTAATGAAGAATTTATATTTTATGGACCTATTGCATTGTTGAGAAATAAATGTGAGGTTATGTTGTTAGCGTGACGTGTAATTTTAGTGCTCCTAAATTTAAAGTAAAATGCATAATAATAGTGTGGATAAATATATTTGTCAACAATTAATTTACTCATGAGTCTAATTCAAACGATTTGATTAACAATTCTCTTTCCATATACCTTAAATATTTACGTGTGCAAGTATAACATAACCAATAAGCATAGACCGCATAGTGGTGGAAATAATTATGTGAAAAAGTACATTTAAAACATAACAATACAATCGATCGTTGTCATTAGTATATTCTTAACATGAAATCAAAGTAATTAAATTTTACCCGATTGATTCTATAAAAATTTCCCAAAAACAGGAAAGCAACCCTAAAAAAACGTATAAGAAAAACATTTTATACGGCCAGTGCGAATCAATTATTAATACTCTCCCAATACTAGTGGTAGCCTTAGGCACCTTCTGACAGTACAACTAAGCAAAATTCAGTTCAGTATCTGAAAACCTTGACAAAGGAAATCCAGTCATATAGCTGAGCAAGTTGTTCTACATTTGACTCCAAGAGCACCTCAAGAATATTTCAATGGTCAGCTTATCTAGTAATGATGTTATTTCAAAGTCCTCAATATAATCAACTCCAACATAGTACAGAAATTCCCGTGGATCCCCAGTTATGAGTAGCTGGTTTTATATCCTCCGTATTAAAGAAAGTAGAATATTTCCAAGTTGGCACTATAAGTTAGCACAATTGACAGAATTCATTTGGAGCAGGATACTAGTCTTCTAACCCATTACATCATGTCAACCAACAAACACAAGCTTCTTAGAAAAAAAGGAGCAGCCGAGAAGATCACTCATACCACCAATTTACTCTTTTCTAAGTAAATAACCAACACAATTAGAACCATGCACTCAATAATTCATATTAGTAAACACCAAAACCAACAACTAATAACAGGAAACCCATTTATAATACATTATAACGGTTCGGCGTGCTCGCATACAACAACAACAAGCAAGGGGGATTTCAAATTGAATCCTAATTTACAACTAAAATTGCTAATGAGGCAAGCAAGATAAATGCTTATCGGGGCAGTCGGAGCAAGCAGCTTCAATGCACCCTGAGCTAACCCAGTACCAAAGCGGTGGGAGGGGGCAAACCATCAACCAAACCTCTTACCAAAAATAAGCGCCACCTAACTCTAACAGCTGGGCTCCGACGAAACTGAGATAGGAAATTCCTCACGGTCACAAATAATACCCACACAGCATAAAATCCAGCTAACATACGTTGACACACAGTAATGTAAACCTAATAGCTATTCAATATGTTTACTATACAAGAATATATCAAATTAATAACAATAAACACATACACTATAATTTAATTAATAACTGGACTTACCCACTTTTTATTGTGCAACTCTAACGATACATATACCAATACATCGATTGACTAATTCGAATTTTACTTTAAAATCAAATATTAACACAGCCAACAAGGCAACATAAATTTGCGATCATACGGTCGATTTAAAAGGACTATTACACAAATAAGGGGTTGCACTAGGATCCTAGTAGCATAGTCCTTAAGTACTGAGGATATCTGCAATAATACCTGTAATAATAATAGGCGGGTCGTTGGCTTAGTTTTACATACTCTATAATGTATTGTGAATATGCATTGTTCAACACCCTAAATTAGAACACATCAGTGAAGTTACCGGCCGTTAAATTTGAACACGCCTCCTCTCTGTAAGGCCACGCCTACTACCCTCTCCATGCATTATAGGTGTAACCTTAATAATCAGTACATTTTGCACGCTATTTCAGTCTGTTTTATATTCTTTATGGATTATTAATATCCTCTCAATTTTTCAATTAGAGAAAAACCATTCTGCAGTACCTATATACGACAATAAAGAAATAATATCGCCAGAAAGTAATTATTTTATTAAAATTTGTTATTTACATTGCAGAAAGAAATATTTTATGCATAAGTACACATAAAGTCCAACATTACAATCAAAAGTTAACTTTTTTAAATTTCATACCTTACATAAGACTTCCGCTTTTTAAAATTTTTTAGCAATTAGCTTAGGTCCTCCAAAACAAAATATATTTTTCGTAAGAACGGATTTTGGAATAAACTACTTCTGTCAAACAGTTATATAACACAGTACAACAGTTTCACTAAAAAAACAATTTTTTTAATATCTTCTATACGACCTTCGCTCTTCAAAATTTTGTCAGTAATTAGCATAGGCCTACCTACATAACATGTATTTTTCTTAAGAACGGATTTTGAAATTTACTACCTCTACCAGACAGTTATATAAAACGGTACAACAGTTCCACTAAAAAATTTTTTTTTTTAAATATCTTCTATACGACCTTCGCTCTTCAAAATTTGTCAGTAATTAGCATAAGCCTACCTACATAACATATATTTTTCTTAAGAACGGATTTTGAAATTTACTACCTCTACCAGACAGTTATATAACACGGTACAACGGTTTCACTAAAAAAACATTTTTTTTAATATCTTCTATACGACCTTCACTCTTCAAAATTTGTCAGTAATTAGCATAAGCCTACCTACATAACATATATTTTTCTCAAGAACAGATTTTGAAATTTACTATCTCTACCAGACAGTTATATAACACGGTACAACGGTTTCAGTAAAAAACATTTTTTTTAATATCTTCTATACGACCTTCGCTCTTCAAAATTTGTCAGTAATTAGCATAGGCCTACCTACATAACATATTTTTCTTAAGAACGGATTTTGGAATATACTACCTCTACCAGACAGTTATTTAACACAGTGCAACAGCTTTACTAAAAGGCATTTTTAACATATTCAATACTAGCTCCGATCTTTAAAATATGTCAGTAATTAGGGTAGGCCAATCAATACAACATATTTAGGAAACTATAGTAGAATATCACTTCTTGTATCAACGTAAAATATAATAACTTACGCATTCTTGGTGCCATTGATATTAAAAAAGTTTCACCAATCATGTTCTACAAAAAAAAATTTTATATGATTTAATGCGAATATATTTTCATTAAACTGATTAATTGCCCGAGTTCCTTCTGTTAGTTGGAGTAGCTTATTTAGGTCATTTTTCCAGAGCATTAAAGTATATTGAAACTTGAATTGAAAACGTAAACGTTTAGTTATAATAACATAGCGTTATTGTATGCAAAATCGTCGATCAGCGAATGTTTAAATAATGCACATGACGAATCATCTAATGTATCTACGAGATTTACTCGGAATTTTTCCACTGACGACAAACAGAATTTAAAATGTTCGAAAAAACGTTTCATACTTCAAAATAAGTACCTGCAAAATAAACCGTTGGTTATACTATCCAGTAAATGGATTATACCAGATGTTAATCTAACTTTGGCCGTCAAACAAATAAGGAAACAATTTAAAATATAACCCTCATGCATATAGTATCTCTAATTTCAATAGAATTTACACAAAGTAAATAAACCACTATTCCTAGTCAAAAAAGGAAACAATTTAAAATATAACCCTATGCTATAATCTCTAATTTCAATAGAATTTACACAAAGTAAATAAACCACTATTCCTAGTGCAAGGAAAAGCAATGTG
>JARFIW010000503.1:0-33446 GCA_036346225.1 Platerodrilus igneus | reverse complement strand
AGCCATTTTAATTTCTTATTTATTTCAGGAAATTAGTAAGTCTAATTATTATTTGCAGAGATGCTTCAAATTATGATGTATTTTAAAAACACGTATGGATCTGTGGTAAAACTAAAAGTAGGATTCTTACCACCCGTTCTTCAAATAACCGATCCAGTGCTATTAGAAAGCCTTTTAGGTAGTACAAAGACTTTGAGTAAAGGCAATAACTACAAATTCTTTGAACCTTGGTTAGGAACAGGACTTGTAACAAGTGAACGTAAGTATCAAGAAAACCATTGTTATAATAGTTGAGTGATTATTATATTGTCTTGAAGCTGTTTTTTGGTGAAACGAATATTTCTATCTGTATGCAAAAGAGAGAAGGGTTCATATAATGTAGTGATATTTATAAACTCCTAGTTCTTGTTTTTAGAGAGTAGGGATTTGCCTATTTCCTATTTTTGGGAGTGTTCGTTTGATCCCTGGGTAATAAATGCACCACATGACATCTTCAAAACAAAAACCTGTAAATTCTTATAAATAAAATAGATTTTTCCCTAAATAGTAATCATGACTAAATGCATGATGGTCATCCTTGTCAAACCATTTTTCTGCCATTCATATTTATCACATGTAAAACTATTAACAGAATTCCAAATTTATTATTATTTTTGTTTATATATATATATATATATATATATATATATATATATATTACTCAAATTTAGACCAGGGTAGAAAATTAATAAACGACATCAAATAATTTTAATCTGTATAAAAGCTTTGGGTAATAATACGAACTAAAGGCATATTGGATAAATTCGTCAATTACTTCTAAACATAGGTTTATATTGTTTAAATAATGTTAAACACCGTGTATATCAACAGTGTAAAATAGTACGCTTAATTAAAGGCCTACTGTGTAGATTTAAATCATTCAATTATGTAGTTTGTATAATCATAATCAACGTTTAGAAGGAAGTAATGTAGAATGTCATTAGATAATACGCGTTATTAAAACCGTGGAGCATACAAATTTATTCGTTTCATTAAAATAATTGAGATTATTCACTGGACGCTTTCTATAAAAAGCAGAGTTAAAGGTTCAATTTGTATTTAATTTAATCATTCAAGTACTAAAACTATCGAAATTATAAAAGACGTGAAACACAAAACTTCAGCGTATTAGAACAAAGAACACCTGCAAAGATAACGATGTATATGATAGTCGATAAGCTCCAAGGTATATGAGTGCAAGTAAGAAAGCGAGTTTGTGGTATAGAGACAAGCGAGATGGAATGCATTCAGTTAGATAAAATGTAAAACAAGCACAGGTTTTAGATAGAATAAACAGACTAGATTGGCGATTAAGGTTGAAATAAGATGCAAACATGAGAAAAGCATATCAGTTGGTGTGTAAAATTAATTAGTTGTTCTCGGACGTGTTCGAGTATGAAAATTTCTTAAATTTTCAACTGACAGTGCAAATTTCAGTAGAATCATTGTGAGACATCGAAGGAAAATAGAATCAAACGGACAGCCTAGAACAAGTACTATTCTAGAAATCAAAAACAACTACATGTTTTATACCATTATTATTACTATATATGTAACTATAATGCTGCATTGAGCATTACTAAGACATATCAACAGCAACACGTGTAACGGTCGTTTGGGGGAGGACGTTCCTAAAAGCACCGTATGAAAGAAGAAAGTGGGTTGAGACAGTAATTGAAGGGAAAGAATAGATACGTAAACATATAAATTGCATGACAGTATTACGTAAATAGAAGCATACTATACGTTGCTTGCAAATCGAGGCAACTCCAACAGCTTTCCAAAAATCAATTCCAAGTACAAGTGTCTGCGAGATAGAAGGTACGATTAGTGCGTCTATTAAAATATTTTTCTTTTCGACAGAGATAGGTAGGTAAGTGACATGACCTCACAGGGTTGACCATTGGCTACCGTACAGCTCCTGAAGGATTGATGGGTAAAATACAAATTTTTCATCAGGGAATGACTGTGCAGGAACCAGAATCTAATAACCCTGTAGTCTAATTCCAAAATATTGACCAGGTAGGGTCTTTCATCATTTGAGCATTAACCAAAATATTCTGAAAACAATTGGATTGATCATTCAGAATTAAGGTTTTCGTTGAAATCAGAATACCGAGTTCAAAGTAGTGGGCGGTGAGTCGATACCCCGGATCAACGACTCGCCCAGGCGTTTAAAGACTTGTCACATTCAGGGTAATTGCGGCGGGTAACCCTAGGCTTGCCACAACCATAGCAATGATGAACTTCTCGCTGAGGGCAAAGCGGGACTTTGTCAGGTTCACCACAATTCCAACACTTAAAATTGAAGTCTGATTTGTAAACGTAGTGTTCAAGATTTTAGTAGTAGTAGGTTTTGCGGTGCGTATAGAGGTAGTAGCCCAAATTATGGAAGGCGTAGGAATATTAGTGGAAGTGCCTGCATAAGCCAGATCTGGCTCTAATAGATTAGGATCGTTTGCAGCGGTAGGTAGTTTAAAGTGGTGGGAATAGATTTTGCGGTGTTATAGTTTACGATCTAAGTGTAAAGTTCCGAAAGTAATATCCAGTAAAGCAGGTTTGGTTTGGTGGAACCGAGCAAGATTTTGGGACTCCGACAACAAAAATGTCAAACAAGAAAATAGATTTCTCATCGTTGCCAAATATATACCAATAGATTCTGATGGACCCATCGTACGTTGTCGAATTTCTGCTAAGAGCTATTCACTATAGGTAACCGGTTGAAACTCTTCCCCTAGTAACCGAACAACATAAGCGGCTCCGTGGGGTAGTGGTATGTATGTGACTACTACGCCCAGGTTTTCGAATCGACACGTCCGCTTGAAAATGTTAGGCGAGCATTTTAACTAAAATCACCCTCGTTCGGATGAAGTAAAATGGAGGTCTCGTGTGTGAGTGTTGTCACACGTTAAAGATCCCTACCTTGCTTGGAACACCAAGGGTTCGCAAAATTCCAAATTTTGCAGGTAAAAAAAATCGCTTCCTGGTCAATGTAGTATCATCAGGTGAAGCATTGGAAAATCACATGTAAGGTAACCGAACAACATCTTGCCAATTTGTTACGGAATCCTTATTTGCTCTAAATAAAATTAAAGCCTTGCCTAATAACAAATCGAACGTGGAAGCGAACAGTTGCGAAGCAGAAATGTTGCGAGTTTGGCATATTTCATTGACCCGCACTAAAATGCACTTAAGGACATACCATTATCACCAGAGAATTTAAAGTCTCACTTGGATACTATTTGTCCTTGACCGGAGGTGACAATAAGATTAGGGGTAGGTAGAGATAAAGGTAATTCATCGGATAACTCAGCAGAAGTAAGCTTGTCATGCGTGTTAGTAGTGGACGACTTCGGGGTAGTAGAAACAATGGGAACGGGCAAAAGGAAAGAGCGGGTACGGTGACGATATAACAGATAACAACAACTTTTGCTGTACTTCACTTTCCGGATCAAAAGTAGTATTCAAGCGTTGAATTTCCTTTGAAGGTGGGTAATCAGAGTAGTAATGCGTTTACCATCGGCAGTAAAAAAATCGCCGTTAAAAGTTTTACTCATTGTAGTTACATTTGCTAAACCTTCATTCACGGCATCACAATCGGTCTGAAAATCAAGATTGGATTTACCCGGAGCTAAAATTTGAGACGTTTCCAATTATAAAATATTTCTCAAAGATTTCCTAAGTTCAACCACAGGCAACTTCGCTTCAAACCCCACGAGAACCAACTTCATACTTGAGTTCCAGCTCATTTAAACGATCAACGTTTAACTTCCAAAAATCAGTCATTATATCCCGAAAACAAAGATTTTCAAATCGAAGACACTTTTAATAAATAGAACGAAAATTTAACACCGTTTTAGAAAGAGGACAGGCGTCAAAAAAAATTCTAACGTCTAAAGAAATTATTTATACGTATCTAATATTATACTAGACAAAATCGAGGCCACACGCGTTGGGCGGCAGTTTTTATGTAACGGTCATTTGGAGGAAGATGTTCCCAAAAATACCGTATGAAAGAAAGAAGGCGGTTGAAACATGTGAATAAAGTAATTGAAGGAAAAGGATATATAGGTAACGATATAAATTGCACGGGTCGAGTGGTAGCCCGGTAGATAGAAAAGTATGTGCCCAGCTATACGGCTTAGTTGCTTGCTGAGAGTGGGGTGGATAGATGACCACTCGTGGTGGGGGCCAGGTGAGATGGGCCAACCGCAACTAAGGAATCGAAACTCGGAAGGCGCCAGGGACGCCGTAGAAACAAGATCCAACGTTGCGATCCCACTGCTGCGCGTAGGTACTTAGTCACACCACTGCGGGGAAGGAGGCGCAGAAAATAGAAAAATATTGGTTATCGAAGGACAACGCTAGCTGAAAGAAAATATTAGTAATTCAAACAAACAAACAGCAGGTTTCAAAATTCTTTGGTATGTAATGAGGTACTGACAAATAAACAGTTAATATAAAATGAATTAATTTAGCTTAAGGACTAAAGAGCTCAAGATCAAAATCACATTATATATTAGAATTAATCGTAGAGGCCTCTTGCGCACATCTCTTATATTACTAGTATTAAATTCATGCGTTACAGATCTCTGAATTAGTGCTACAAATAATTGACTCTTAAATCAACTACGCAACAAGTGTTCTGATAAGACTGTTAATTGTAAATTGTAAATTTTAATGAAGGCCACGTTGGTTAATTGGTTAATTTTCAATATCTACGCGAGAAACTCCAAGCGTTACCAGATGTGGTATATTGCAAGTAATATAATCATCTGCCATCCACTATGATTGCCACCCCTTTTCTGATCTCCCAGAGAAAAGGCAGTCGCCAGACACGGTGGAATAGGATAAGGTTTCCCTGCTAACTCGATTCGGCTGGGTCGTGGGTCATGGAGACCAAACTTGTAGCCAATAACTGGTGTTAAGATAATTTTGGGCGCCAGAAGACTGCCTGGAAACCCTAAAGCTTAAAGTACTGAAAGTGACGTCTTTAATCACCCTCATACAAAAAAAATGCCTAGCAACGACGACTCAGAGGTATTCAGGGAGCAATAATTATTAAAGCTCAAAATAACACTATGTATATTAACCTCTTAATTTTTAACAGTTTCAGAACTTACCAACCGTCCTATCAATCCCTGTATATATATTGGATCAATAACCCATTTATACCAATCAATAATATCAATTCACGCAAGGTAAAATCTTGGAGAACTTTATTAAAATTTACTTTACCTTTGCTTTTGTAGGTAATAGTCTTTACAAAAAAAAATGCTTTCGGTGACCTGTTTTTTGTGTACACAGAAACCAGTAAATTATATTAGGAGCAAACCCGATCTTGGAACAACTCTCCAATATAAACCTTTTACAAAAGGGAAAGCTTTGACGCTTTAAATAAATGTTATAGTGCAAAATCTTAGCTATAAATTTGATGTTATTTTTCAATTTCATAAATAAAATTAACGGACTTTACAACACTGCAAAATTAAGTATTTGCATAACTTAGTACCACCAGATTACTATTTATAAAGGATATATAAATACGAAACCCTTCCAAATTAAAATGTATGCACGAATAACGCCAAATAACCATCAAATTCCGTAATGTTCATAACTGAATATTATTCATCCATTTAAATTAAAAGTTGCATTCTCCAGGTTAATCGCTCATACGATAACCAACGTGTGATACTGTACTCTTCAAACACACAGCCGGAAATCCTAAACATCTGTCCAGCATGAACTAAATTTATCCATAAAGATCGGCAAAACTAATACGAGAATAAAAGCGAAGATAAGAACGAAAATAAGAACGAATTTAAGAACGTAAATAAGAACGTAAATAAGAACGAAATTAAGAACGAAAATACGAAGCCCTAAAGGAATAAAAATTAGTTAAATGTATTTAATATGTTAACTTACGATTCGTGTTTACTTAACAACACGACTATCAGCTTCTTTTAAAAATTACAGCAAAACCAATTTGCTAAACGAGCATATGCCTATTTTTATCAATCCAGACCAGATATGTTTAACAGTGAAAACCCATGCACCAGCCAAAATTTTATATAAATATTTTCACCGTAAATAAATTGTACGGAGAAACACCAAAAGTGTAGGATTATAAATTGTACGGCCGCTATGCCAAATCCATTATTCCGTAGCACCTTGCAAAAATGGCGTATGTACTTTAACTTACGTTGTTCACGATCGAAGACAAAGTTCTGTCGTGTTGCCGGTAATATAAAGAGTCGGTACTACAACCGGTACCACTCTTTAATTAGTAACCAATCAATTTAAATCATTTAATAAATAATAGACAAATGCTTGACAACTTAAACTAATATAGATTTGTACAAGAGGAAAACTTATATACAGAGCGTTTATTAAAGATGCGCTCGACAATACAAAAATAGTAAGTGTTGAAAGCAAAGAAAATCAACACGTTACATGATCAATCGAACAGTTGGTAGAATATCTACCATAAATTTCGATATACGTGAGGAACAAAAGATAAAAAGTAGAACGTTAAGGTAGAAAGCATAAAGTAGGATGGTAAACGCTGAAATCAATATCGTTTAGGATTAAGTAATTATTGCAATACTATACATACCAACGATGATAATAAATAATACGCGTAATACGAATATTCCGTAGTTGCTTCTTATTTTATTAGTAAAGAATTAATTAGTAGTAGGTAAACATGACAGAACCCATTTGTAACGTGCATTTTTATAGCTTAACATTTTACGCTTTTTCCCAATTAGTAAATACATTTCTGTAACTACTATTTCTATATTTTATATTTATTAACTCCTTAGGCGAATGCGTCGTATTATAATGAGTGGATTGCATCGTTCTTGTCTTGCCGTTCGTATAGATTTTGTTCCTTATGTGGATATACAAGTCTAGATAATAGACGATAAGAGGTTGTAATAGCAACGAGTTGAATAAACAGATGAGGAGTTGTTTTTTGTTTTTGGTTCTTATATATTAATTACTTTGAAAATACTGTTTCTTCTTTGCTTTGACAATAGTGAGAATTAATGCGGTATCAATTTTCGAATTGTTCATGAACAAGCACGGCACGATTTTAGTTGTTTTTCTTGTGAAACAAAAGTTGTATATTAACTGTAGAAAGTGTAGTGCTAATTCCGATTGAAGTAGTATGGTTGATAGGCGAACGTGTTTACTCGACCGCACGTGGTTTACGGAACATTTGACGGACTTACTTTAGTGATACACGTGCTTTACTCATTGTGGCTTTTTTGGTGCTTTGTCTTTTGATATTTAAACTGTGTGTGCGATCTAGTTTCGCGGTCCTTTTTTTATCAGAGTAGTGCATACTTTGGCTTATCCAAATACATTTGATACTGTAGTTTCTGAATTTTCTAACCCCAAAGAATCTAAAACAGATCATCGCTTGTGCAAATTTCGTTATTTGCGAAATATAACAGATTACCGGTTTACAAAGGTATTGGTTGAAGTTTCTCACTGCTTTTTGGATGTTCATGAAAATAATATACATTTGGTCCCAGTTGAAATTAAACTAGTGCTACAAAATATTTCGAAATTGTTGTCTCAGGAAATAGAATTAACAAGAAATTTATCAATGCTACATAGTTCCGTCGCGTGAAAATGTCTGCTGCTAACACCAGTAAAATACGTAGGTGTGATTAGGGTAACGTGTGATAAGTTCCATCAACACCCTCCCAGTCAAGGGTGAAGTGCTGCGTTAGTGCCGGACATCGTGAATCCCACACTTCAATTGCAAGGAAGCGTTACTGAAGGATCTTTTGTAAGTTGAACTATTTCCTACTTGTTCTTACTTTAAATATCTATCCGATGTTTTGCCATATCTTTGTCTTTCTGATACCTTTTACCATAGACTTGCATGCTATTTAAAAAAAAAAGAAGAATCAACAATACTAGATGACTCATATCAATTGTGCTTACCTATTTATCTTTTGTTAAAATTTTGTCTGATTTATGTTTAATTGGTGTGTGAGGAAACGTTTCTGCTACTCCCCAATATTACCTCACTTTGTACCTAAAATTTTTGTATTGCTTTTACCGTTGTTATATTATATAGATTATCCAAACAGTTTTTTTTACATTCTACAAAGTACTGAACAACCTATGCTCGATCGGCATGCTATGCTTTTTCTTTATTTCAGGTTTGCAGGACTAATTTTTTTATTGCAGGTTTGCTATTCTAATTTTTTTTATTGCAGGTATTGTTACTAACTACTTACAGCCGCGTACATTATATGTTGGTCTGCTTTCTACAACCCCCCCCCCCTAATCTTCGATTGAGCCCGGTCATTTCTATGATTTTCTTTGTATTACGCACGGCTACGAGCCAACGTTGCATAAATTTGGCGCCCAACGTGGTTGCCTCGATTAACGTAACATAAATTTGGCGCCCAACGTTTCTGCCTCGATTAACGTAACACATTAACAAGGTGTAAAATTAGCAGAACGAGTTTACCGTGCAATGAAACAAGAACAAATGTCTTCATAAACGTTATCAACTTTAGATTAGAATTGAATTGCGAGCATTGGATAAATATCAACAATCAATAAACAACAAGTAAAACGAGTATAATTCAGCAATAAAGTAAATCGTGAGGTGAAGGCAAGCCAAGAGACGGCGGGACAGGTCCCAACAAATCTAATAACAATTATAAAATAGGAGAAACCTAACTATATGAAAATTAACACGTTACACACAATGGTCATTTTATGCTGTTCCTTGCGTTTGCAATAGATAGTGATAGACTTAAACGTACTTGGATAAAATTATTTTCGTGAATCTGTAACGTGCATTTTTAATCGTTTAACCTTTTTACGCTTTTTCTCAATTAGTAAATACATTTCTGCAACTACTAGTTCTATATTTTATATTTATTAGTATAAAGTAAATACTTCAGAATAATTCAGAAGTGTATGCAATTTAACTCGTGTGTATTAATTAAAGATAGTTTAATTGAGGTTTGATTTTCAATTGGTGAATAAATTGCAAGAAAGCGAATTTTGAATGGAATTGTTCGTAAATTGCTTTCCAACTTATTGAAAAATGATAAACCGCTTGTAATTAATTATAAATTGCATCGTTCTTGTCTGGCCGTTCAAATAAATTTTGTTCCTTATGTGGATATACAAGTTTAGATAAGAGTCGATAAGCGGTTGTAGTAACAACGATGATACATAAAACATTTGAGTAGTTGTAGTTTGGTTCTTGGTTCCTAGATATTAATTACGTGAAAAGTACTGTTTCCTTGTTGCTTTAAAAATAGTGAGAATTAATGCAGTATAAATTGTCGAATTGTGTTTTTAGTTGTTTTTCTTGTGAAATGAAAAGCTGTATATTAACTGTAGCAGTGTAGTTCTGTTTACCATTTGAAGGAAATATGCTTGATATGTAACGTGTTTGACGTGCTTGTTTTTAGGGAACACGGACGGTTTTAGTGATACGCGTTGCTTTACTAATTGTGTTTTTGTGTGGCGTTGTCCTTTTTCTTTATTTGAGTAGTTCATACTTTGGATTATCCAAATACGGTTGATACTGTAGTTTCTGAATCTACAACAGATCTTTACTTGCGAAAATTTCGTTATTTGCGAAATATAACAGAGTACCGGTTTACAAAGGTATTAGTTGAAGTTTCTCACTGCTTTTTGGATGTTTGTGAAGATAATATACATTTGGTCCCAGTTGAAATTAAACTAGTGCTACAACATATTTCGAAATTATTGCCTCAGGAAATAGAAGTAACAAGAAATTTATCAATGCTACATAGTTCCGTCGCGTGATAATGTCTGTTGCTAACACCAGTGAAATACGTAGGTGTGATTAGGGTAACGTGTGATAAGTTCCATCAACATCCTCCCCGTAAAGGGTGAAGTGCTTCGCTAGTGCAGGACCTCGTGAATTCCACACTTCAGTTGCAAGGAAGCGCCGCTGAAGGACTTTTGTAAGTTGAACTATTTCCTACTGGTTATTACTTTAAATATCTATCCGTTGCTTTACCATATCTTTGTCGTTCTGATACCTTTTACAATAGACTTGCATGCTATTTTAAAACATAGAAAAAAAGAAAGAAATAAAAATCAATATTACTGAATTACTCATACCAATTGTGTCTTATCTATTTATCTTTTGTCAACATTTTGTCTGATTTATGTTTAATTGGTGTGTGAGGAAACGTTTCTGCTACTCCCCAATATTACCTCACTTTGTACTAAACATTTTTCTGTATTGCTTTTACCGTTGTTATATTATATAGATTATCCAAACAGTTTCTTTTTTTTACATTCTACAAAGTACTGAATAATTTAGACTTTTCATTGCTGCTATACTTATTCTTTTTTTTTCAGGTTTGCTTAACTATTTTTGTTGCAGGTATTGTCACTAACTCCTGACCGCCGCATACATCATATGTCAGTCTGCTTTCTACAACCCCCCCTACTTTCCGATTGAGCCCGGTCATTTGATTGATTTTCTTTGTGTTACGCACGGCTACGAAGAAACGTAACATAAATTTGGCGCCCAACGTGGAAGCCGCTAATTAACGTAACAGAATTTTTGGCGCCCAACGTGGGGCCGGATTTTTTTAAGAGGCTCGATTTTTTTTTGAGGGGCTCGATTTTTTTTATCATCCTGATTTTTTTTTGATCTGCTCTCGATTTTTTTTTTGATTTGCTCTCGATTTTTTTTTGATTTGCTCTTGACTTTTTTTAAATTTTTTTATGACCTTGATTTTTTGGCATTAATTTTTTCCGGTGTATCGGCTCGACTTTCTTTTCTGCCTATGTTGGCTTGCTCTAATTTTTTTTGTGGTGTAGTCTTGATTTTTTTTTCTTCCTTCGCTATACAGAAACTCCTTAATTCTAATTTTTTTTTTGTGAATTATCAGAGTTGTGTTTTCGCTGGTAATTTGGTTCTGGGAAACACTGGCGCCCAAGTTTTCTGTACACCACTTCCACCTTTTTTTTCTTTTCTTCACGTCACTTTCGCTACCTCACTTAAATATAATCCTAATGTCCCCGATCTAGATCTGTTGTCCTTTTGGCGACGCAAGCGCCGCAAATTTCGTCCGTAATCCACACGTCCCCCTACGTTATACGATTCCTTCAACTCATTAGCTTTATCAGTGATATTTGACATATTTCGTAGTATTGTGTGATGACTTTTATTTTTTTTCTTTTACTCTTTCCGGGTTTTCTTTAATTCCACATTCCTGTCCATTTTTTTTCCTGACTGGTTTTCTTTGCGGTTAGTTGATGTACTGACTTCGATCACTCGTTGTATCTGCTCCTGTGGTAGTTGCCCTTTGGCCTACTTTCAGTCCTTTAGGAATCACGACTTAGTCGACTTTTGGGTCTATTAGCAGATTACTTTTCTTATCTGATTGTATTATACGACTTTTTTTTTTCTTCTTGATACCACAGTTGAAGCCCTTCGTTACTTTTCACAGTTTTCCGTTAGTCGTTCCCTAGCTTACGTGAGGCTTGACACTTGTGTCTTATGTCGGCTATTGCTGTTGGTTTTCTTCCTGGCTACTTTTCTTTTCTTTTGGTTTCTGCGCGCGCGAAATCAATTTCTTGAGGTTGGAAACTGTGCTGTTTCTTTTCTAAAGAGACATCCGTCCTTTGACGACTTTGGCAGCGTTTATGCCTCTACACCTTGGTCCTCTTCGATTGCTACTACTTACCTATCTTTCCCTGTGGATTTCTTTACTCTTAGTTTTGTCCGACATTTTGGTCCTTTGAGCCGGAAATTTTTTTTTGTGTGTTGGTTCTGATTGGATTGGTATAGTTTTTTTTTCGTATTCCTATTTATATTTTGTAGCTAGCCCATCCCGTGACTTTTTCTTTTGGCTAGTTCTACCATTTGTTTACTATTTGACTATTATAGTCGCTTTCTACATCCATTCCTTGAGGTAGGCTTCAGATCTACTTTCTTTTCCTTTAGGAATTTCGACTTGGTGGCTTCTGTAGGTCTGTTAGCCATACTCCGCTTGAGTAATCGTTTCATACGAATCTGTGTTACCTCAGTTGGAAGTATTCTAGATGGTGTACTAGCTTGCCTTTGTCCTTTGCTTTGTCTTGGTTCTTTCTTTGCTGCACACTTGAGGGTGACAGTTTTGCTACGAGTTTTCTTCCTCGTTTTTTTTCTTTTCTCTTGGTTTCTCCGCGGGTAACCAAAACTTTTCTTTGAGGTAGAAAACAGAAATGTCTTTTTTGGGGGACATCCGTCTTTGGACGATTTTGAAAGTAGCTAAGACCTTTAATCCTCATTGGGTGTTTACTTAATGCTTTCTTTACCTATTCTGTCGTTGTTTGGCTACGATAGATGACTTTGTCTTCTTTTGAAAAAAAAAAGTTCTTTTTCTTATACTGGTGTTGGTCCTTCGAACCGGATAAAAATAATTTTTTTTGTTTAGTTCCTTGTCTGTCATTTTTCTTTTTTTTTCACCGCGACGTCTTTATTTTGCTAGGGGGGAATTTGTAACGTGCATTTTTAATCGTTTAACCTTTTTACGCTTTTTCTCAATTAGTAAATACATTTCTGCAACTACTAGTTCTATATTTTATATCTATTAGTATAAAGTAAATACTTAAGAATAATTCAGAAGTGTATGCAATTTAACTCGTGTGTATTAATTAAAGATAGTTTAATTGAGGTTTGATTTTCAATTGGTGAATAAATTGCAAGGAGCGAATTTTGAATGGAATTGTTCGTAAATTGCTTTCCAACTTATTGAAAAATGATAAACCGCTTGTAATTAATTATAAATTGCATCGTTCTTGTCTGGCCGTTCAAATAAATTTTGTTCCTTATGTGGATATACAAGTTTAGATAAGAGTCGATAAGCGGTTGTAGTAACAACGATGATACATAAAACATTTGAGTAGTTGTAGTTTGGTTCTTGGTTCCTAGATATTAATTACGTGAAAAGTACTGTTTCCTTGTTGCTTTAAAAATAGTGAGAATTAATGCAGTATAAATTGTCGAATTGTGTTTTTAGTTGTCTGTCTTGTGAAATGAAAAGCTGTATATTAACTGTAGCAGTGTAGTTCTGTTTACCATTTGAAGAAAATATGCTTGATATGTAACGTGTTTGACGTGCTTGTTTTAGGAACACGGACGGTTTTAGTGATACGCGTTGCTTTACTAATTGTGTTTTTGTGTGGCGTTGTCCTTTTCTTTATTTGAGTAGTTCATACTTTGGATTATCCAAATACGGTTGATACTGTAGTTTCTGAATCTACAACAGATCTTTACTTGCGAAAATTTCGTTATTTGCGAAATATAACAGAGTACCGGTTTACAAAGGTATTAGTTGAAGTTTCTCACTGCTTTTGGATGTTTGTGAAGATAATATACATTTGGTCCCAGTTGAAATTAAACTAGTGCTACAACATATTTCGAAATTATTGCCTCAGGAAATAGAAGTAACAAGAAATTTATCAATGCTACATAGTTCCGTCGCGTGATAATGTCTGTTGCTAACACCAGTGAAATACGTAGGTGTGATTAGGGTAACGTGTGATAAGTTCCATCAACACCCTCCCCGTAAAGGGTGAAGTGCTTCGCTAGTGCAGGACCTCGTGAATTCCACACTTCAGTTGCAAGGAAGCGTCGCTGAAGGACTTTTGTAAGTTGAACTATTTCCTACTGGTTATTACTTTAAATATCTATCCGTTGCTTTACCATATCTCTGACGTTCTGATACCTTTTACAATAGACTTGTATGCTATTTTAAAACATAGAAAAAAAAAAGAAAGAAAGAAAAATCAATATTACTGAATTACTAATCCCAATTGTGTCTTATCTATTTATCTTTTGTCAACATTTTGTCTGATTTATGTTTAATTGGTGTGTGAGGAAACGTTTCTGCTATTCCCCAATATTACCTCACTTTATACTAAACATTTTTCTGTATTGCTTTTACCGTTGTTATATTATATAGATTATCCAAACAGTTTCTTTTTTTTACATTCTACAAAGTACTGAATAATTTAGACTTTTCATTGCTGCTATGCTTATTCTTTTTTTTCAGGTTTGCTTAACTATTTTTCTTGCAGGTATTGTCACTAACTCCTTACCGCCGCATACATCATATGTCAGTCTGCTTTCTACAACCCCCCCTACTCTCCGATTGAGCCCGGGCATTTCTTTGATTTTCTTTGTGTTACGTACGGCTACGAGCCAACGTAACATAAATTTGGCGCCCAACGTGGCTGCCACGAATTAACGTAACAAATCTGAGACAGATAAAATCCATACTACTATCGCTTAATTGTAGTTCATATACAAAGTGATTGAAATGAAAATCAATTTCTTCATTTTATCACAATTTACTTGGCAACTTAATCGGGTATAAAAATTTACATCTCGAAAATTCTTTTCTAGTTTTTATAGTTTTTAAGATTCCACTACTTATACAAAGTTACGAACGACTCGCTTGCGATGTAAGTTGTGCCAGACTCACAAAAGTTAATCAATGACATTAATGTATGAATGCCATGGATTACCAGTTAAAGTCAATAGAAAGACAGCAGCCTTCGTGTGTGTGTGTGCGTGTGTGTTGTTTGTGTGTGTGTGTGTGTGTGTGTGCGTGCGCGCGTGCGTGCGTGTGTGTGCGTGTGCGTGTGTGTGCGTGCGTGTGTGTGCGCGCGCGTGTGATGTCTGATAAATATACAACCCGAACTAATTTAACAAATAAATAATACATTCAAGTTTTAATGTTTATCTGCAGCTATCAAATGGAAACACCACAGGAAAATATTAACGCCCGCTTTCCATTTCCAAATTTTAGAACGGTTTACAGACACATTTAATGTTTTTTCTGGTGTGCTAGTAGACAGATTGAAGAACCTCAATGAAAAAGATTCTGTCGAAATGTTTTCGTTTGCTTCATTATGCACGCTAGATGTTATATGCGGTAAGTTATATCAAATAGTACTGCTGTACAAAGCTCAATTTTAGCTACTTCAATGGGAACCGAAATAAATGCACAAAAGGATGGATCTTCCGAATATGTAGCAAGCGTTAAAAGGATAGCTCAAATTATTGCTAAAAGATTTTCTACCCTATTTGGTACTTCTCATCTTCTTTATTCTTTAACGGATGCTTACAAGGATCATGAAAATACTATAAAAATTCTTCATGGGCATGGTAATAAGGTTATCGCCGCACGTAAGGAGGAATTACAGAACACTAAAACGGAATTCAAAAGGAGCGACAGTGACATGGGCATAAAGGAACGTAATTCGTTTTTAGATGCCTTGCTTAAATATAAACTGCAAGGAGGTTCAATTACAGACCAGGAAATTCGAGAGGAGGTGGACACCTTTCTGTTTGCGGTAAGTTGTGAGCACAAACCGCAGCTCTAGCTGTTAAAACAAATAATAGCCAGGCAAATTGAAGCAAAATTATATATAATGTTCAAGGAGCCATTTCAGTAGTAACACTCGTTAAAATAGAATAAATAAAGGAATTGTTGCACAGAAACAAACGTGTGCTGAAGTAATCCGTTCTAACCGACAATTTGCTAATGTTGATTTGAACACTTGAGGATATTTTCTTTGTCATGATAACAAAATACAAAAGTAAATTCACTCTAGTGCTAGTAAGTTAGCCAAAATACAAAACTACTTTATAAGTACTACTTACTAAAAAGGCTTTACTAGTTGTCAAAAGAAGTGTACCAAACCGTCTTATCCCAGCAATTACTTTAGTATTTTCGCTAAGCGAAAGACGGTTATTCCAGATGTCTCCGTGCTATCGGTTCTCTTAAATCTCGCCACCTCATACACCACCTCGATCTACCCTAATTCAAAAACGCTCAATAACATTTTATCGACTTCAGCACTAGAGCGCTGATTCTTTCACAGTTGTTCTTTCTGCCGCGATTTATACTGCAAATAACTGAAAATAAGCTTCCATCTAAGTTTAAACTCTATTAACAGTAAATCGGAAATATAATTGCACGTACATTTACTTTAAAAAGAACAGAGCTAATCTATTTCCAACTGACTAGATATTATTAACAGAACTTCTTAAAAAAAACGTTTATCCTTAAACAATTGTACGACTCGACTGTTGTTGTTACTTTATTTATTTTTTCTATTCTTTTATATTCTAAGGCATTTCTGGGGAATAGTACGGGATATACTACAAGCAGAGATAGGAAAAGAGAGGTAGAGGTAGACCGAGATCAGACTTTCGCACACAGATAGTGATAGATGCAGACTGTGCAAATTGCAGGAAAATGTGTAGGCTGGGTCAGACTAGGAAACAATGAGGTTACGCCTCCAACCAGTTCTAGGACTAAAAACCTGATGTACAGAAGCTTGGCGTGACACTCTCATTGTCCTCTTGAGGGCCATTTAACTCTTGGGAGTTTTTCGGCTTGTTGATGTTTTTGTTACTGAGTTGTTATGGTTTTTCTAACAGGTTGATCTTCTTAATAAATAAATAAATAAATATGTAGGACTGGATTCCAGAAGACCTGTTCCTGGAATCCTCTTGTTTTGGTGCAGTGAGCAGTTTCCCGGATCTTCCCCTTGGTAATCCTCCAGCTACACAGTATTCCGGATCCTGGGTCCACTGGCCTGTGGTTTTCGACCGACAGAATGGCTACTCGCCACAGGCCGCTCAATCGTCAGGTAGCTCGTCTAAACAGGACTGACGGATGTGCATCCCCGACGACTTCACTTGTGTATCCATTCCTCGGCACCCCGCATAACTGGAGAACTCCCTCAGGACGTCACCGTTGCGCTGCTCACCTTTGATCGCCAGGAGGCGGTGGTAGATGTACTCGAGTTGCTGCCTCGTCGGTGTCTAGGCAACAACTGAAGACCTGATGATGATGATGATTCTTTTATTACTTTTTCCTTTAAATTACTATTTTCTTTTAATCGGAACTCACTTCCGCACCGCTGCAGTTAGCTAACGCACCTTTATATTGTTAGAGGGTCCCGCCCCCTTCAGGATAAATCAAAATTTATAAATTTCACGCTCATTTTACCCGTAACAGAATGTTAAGTAGACTTTTTGGAAACAATAATATGTTATAACCAAGTATGATATGTAGAATTCAGAAAATGAATAATATCTTGAAAATGGTTTGCTTTAGATCTAAGGTATATTATATTTCTTATACGTAAAATTGTATTTGAAATAAAAACTTTGATGCTGCATTCGACGGAACCGGAAGCAATAAAAGGTAACCACTATTTTCCGTAGATAGCGTATACACCATATTTGGCTAACGACCCATCGTCGTGACACATCCTCTAAATGGTTATTTAATTCTATTTGTGCATTCAATTCTCTAATCACCTAATTACAGTATCTTATAATTTTCTGTTACTTTATGTGGTTTTAGATTTTGGGCAAATTGAAAGAAAATTAATAATAGCGTTGTTCGGAGCGCTATGCATATGAGACACGGCTTTTTGTACTGGGAGGTCATCCTTATTGAGGTTGCTGTTTAGCGTAATTTTCAGTCCAAAGCATCTTAGAACTGTTTAATTGAAACGCAACCTATAGATACTTAATACATGCTCCAAACTATTGTAACTATTTTCTTAAAATACAACTTGCCTCAAACAATCAGAAACGCCAAAAGCCTATCCGCATGGGTAAATTTTGCGCTCATGTGCTGGACTTCTTCAGTGTCGGTGAAGTATCTAACAAGATGCTTATTCTCTTTTTTTTCAGGTTTGCTTAACTAATTTTCTTGCAGGTATTGTCACTAACTCCTTACCGCCGCATACCTTATATGTCAGTCTGCTTTCTACAACCCCCACTACTCTCCGATTGAGCCCGGTCATTCCGTAATATCTTTGTGTTACGCACGGCTACGAGTCAACGTAGCATAAATTTGGCGCCCGCCGTGGCTGCCACGAATTACCGTAACATAAATTTGGCGCCCAACGTGGCGCCACGAAAAACCTAACAAAAATATTTAAACATTTATTTCAAATTCCCATCAATAAAATGTTACTACCTAATCAAAATTATTGTAATATTAACTATTCGCTGAAATCTTAACCTAATTGAAACTTTCTGGCGCCGTTCTTAACACTAATTTGAAATAAATGAAAAAGTACTCACGGTTGTATTTTCTGAATAATGTTACCACTGGCGAATCACACGCACACGGAATGTTCCCTTGTTGACAGCTGTATCACAGGTTACCGGTATAAACTTGAAAGGCATCCGTAGAACACTTACAAAATAAAATCAATTTATCTACTTATGATTGAGGTTAGAAAACAATCTCAACGAAACACAAAACATAACTTAAAAGCTATCATCATTGTAACAGGATTCATTTCAACAATTATTAATGTAAATTATAATTATAATGGGTTTCAGTATAGCCATCAGAAACCGCGTACACTACTTGCACTATTTTTAACTCTAGGAGGTACTTCTGAGAACGATAGCACTCAACTTTTTATTAATTGTAAATATTGTGCATACCAGTAACATCCCCTCCTTCGTAGCTAACCTAATATGAATTAGGACCCGCGATTCGCGTCACTATATAGCAAGAAAAACTTTTTTATTAATGCTTCATCGACTGACGATTTAGGATGAGTCCTAAATTGGACCCTATCTCCTATTTCAAACCCAGTTATTTTCTGATGCTCTTTACGATACCTCAACCTGCGCTTTTCAGCCTTACTCATCAATTTATCTCTAGCCAACCTAATTATTCCTTCATGATCTGGCGACACTTTATTGAGTTGATTCAATTTTTATAAAATGGGATCCTCCTTCTTCTTTCCAAAATGCACCTCGAGCGGAATCAACCCACTGCTCTCATGAACAGTTTCATTTCATCATTTTTCTATTTGCTTGGCCACCTGTGCCCACTTAGCATGAGAATGGTTACACATTGCCCTTAACAAGCGTACAATTTCCTTATTCGCTCTTTCGGTACTATTGCCCTGAGGGTAATATAAAGAAGTATACGCTATTTTAATATTTTCATCTAATAGGAATCGTTCCCACGTTTTCCCAAATTGCGTACCATTATCAGTAAGAATGGCATCTGGTTCTCATTTGATCAAAATAATCATTCTTTAATTTATTGAATAATGCTCGAGTAGTAGCGTAATGGATATAGGCGCACCTTCTAGAAAAAGCATATATTACTACTGACAACTGAGTAACTCCACCTCGCGAACGGGGCAATGGACCAATAAAATCGATGCATACCAACTTACCAGGCCTCTCTGGCACTACACTATACATATCCCCACGAAGATGAGGGGCATTCTTAGACTTTTGGCAAATCAAACACCTTGCAATGGAGTGACGAATGTCTTTTCTCATCTTGGGCCAATAGAAATATTGTCTTAAAGACAGATAACACTTCTTGGATCCGAAATGTCCCCGATCCTCGTGCTCATATTTAATTAAATCTAATATTGCCCCTTTGGAACATAAATCCGCGGCCCTTCATCCCCAACGCTTTTACGATACATTATTCCCTGGTCCATAAAATACCACTGCGAAGTCTTGCCGGGATTTTCATCCCTTTCTAAACTTGCTTTTATCTTACTACAAAAGACATCTCGGGGTTGCTCTTCTTTTAACTTTGACACCTTTTTTTGAGTCTTCCTCGAAGCATCATTTTTATCTTTTTGGAATATAACTACATTTTTAGTGTCACTGGGTATTTCATATGAATCCGACAATTCCACCGAATAACGGGAAAGACAGTCCGCGATGACATTTTCTTTTCCAGTACAATGCATTGCATCAATCGCGTATTTCAATAATATCCACCTCGTCAATCTTGAATTTAGTAGACGACACTTCAGTAAGTGTGACAGTGCCTTATGTGCCGTAACAATTGTAAACGGTCGAACCAAGACATAAGTACGCCACTGCTTCAGAGACTTAACCTCCGCTAAAACTTCTTTTTCCGTGACTGTATAATTTAATTTACTGCCTTTTAAGATCATGCTGGTTAAAGCTAAAATTTTCTTCTCCGCGGTCAGGATATCAATCTGAAAAAGACATGCTCATATCCCATACCCAGAACTATCACACTGAATATAAAAACGTGCTTCTAATATTGGATGATTCGGAAAACACGCGCTTAAGAACGCTTCTTGTACCTTTTCAAAATCTTCTTGTTCCACATTTGTCCACAGCCATTTCGTATTATTTTTAAAAAGTTTTGACAAAGTTAAAGTAAGATAAGAATAATTGTCAATAAACATCTGATCGTAAAACTACACATCCCTAGGAAGGCTCTTAATTGTTCAATCTTCCTTGGTCGAGCAAAACTTTGTATTGCTCTTATACGATCAGAATCTATAAAAACAGCTTCAAACGTCAACACGTGTCCTAAAAATTTTGTGCTTTCTCTGGCAAACACACTTGCTCAGCTTAATCGTAACACCTGCTTGTGAAAGGCATTCAAATAGTATGTTTAGATCATTTAAATGCTCCTCAACGGTCGCTGATGGTACTAAAATATTATCCACATACGGTTTAGTAACAGACATGATTTTCCCCCTAAAACTGTCAATAGAGCCTTTATAAAACTGGCTACTGACGTACTCAGGCCAAAAGGAAGTACACACAATTGCTAGGTATTACTCTCAAACTGGAAGCCTGCATATTTTCTACAATCTTCCCGTAACCGAATTTGAAAATATGCCGAAATCAACTCAATAGTGCTCATAAATTTAATCTATAGGCTTCTAAAATAAACTCATCGGGATTAGGTGGCACTATGCGATCTCTCACCATCCTCGAATTTAAATGACGTGCATCCATTCAAACTCGAACACTCTTATCTTTTTTTATTATTTCTACTAACGGGCTAATGTACTCGGTACGTGCAGGTCCAATAGCCCCCTCCCTTTCTAGCATTTTCTTGATTTGCTCCCGCGCCCCTTCTTTGTACGCTAAAGGAATTGGATACGCTTTTATACAAAACGACTTTTTGTCCTTGACCTCGATGACATGTTGGTATCTCTAAATCAATCCTGGTTGATCAGAAGATATCTTGGCGTGACGATTCAACACTTCCAACAACTCCTTCTTTTCAGTCTCCGTAAAAGAACTAGTTTCTCCCACACTCTTCTCTCTAACACTCAAAGTATAAATATGTTTCTTGTTTAACTGTCTCTGACCATTCACAGATAGTTCCACTTCCGAAAAACACTGAATGTTACGTAGATTACCTAACATTTCCTATTCAAAATTTAATTTAAAGGAATTATTTTCATTCAAGAGAATTATTTTGTGCATCTCAAAATCCATTTTCACCTTATACTCCTCTAATCATTCAACCGCAATATCACTTACAGGAAAAGTGGGTTTCTTTGACTCCCTGCTACATACTTCTTTAAACACCTCCTACGCTATACAATTAAATTTACTTTCTGAATTGACTAATGTTTCAACTTTTACACTATTTATCTCTACATTAGCGCACGGCAAAGATACCTGTGCTACCTCTACTTCTTTGGAGTCTGAAATTAAATCACTTTCTAGTTCCTAATGAAAAACGGCGGCAACGGCTTCTGTGTCCACTAAATTCAGATTCGATTATCGACCCTGATTACGTACATTTCTATTCCCATTGTCCTCATTGACTTACCTGTTTCCTTTGTTATCCCGTACAATTTCCCTCCTATCATTATACTCTTTGTACCTACATTACCTTTCTCCTTCGTAAGTCCGCTCTAATTTTCTCAAAAATCCTTCGACTTCCTCTACTCTCGCTCTCCCTAGATTCAACATGCCACGTTTGGTGGAAAATGTTGTATCAAAACTTCAACTAATTTCGTTTTTGTTAATCTATTCGTCAAATAAGTGGCCACACGCACTAACTTAAAAAAATAGTCAGATCTGCTACTTTTTCATATTCTCCATACTTTATTTTAAAAAAAAATTCCCTCGTCCTCTGCACTCCAGTATCTCATCATAAAACGATCGACGAAATCTTGAAAAAAATCTTCTTTAGCCTTTATCCAATCATCGGCTGAGCCCCTTAAACAATTTATTGCCAACGCTACTTTTTTATATTCAGGTACTTCCACCTCATTTAAAAGATTAATTAATTTTTTCATAAATTCCACTGGATGAACTTTGTCTAACGGAGAAAAAGAAAAGTAATTACCCCCCAGATCCTAACATATCGCAATATACCCACGATCGTATTCCCTACTATTTTGTTTTATCGCCGACGGTGGAGCCACTTTCGAATATCTCTCGTCATCTACTGATTTATCCGATATCATTAATTCATTCATGTTTTGCTGAAGCGTATTTATACTGTCCATTAGCCGTTCTAACGTTCCCTCTACAGATTTTAATTCCTTGTCATGCTTCTCTTCCCTTCTCTTCAATAACCTCGTAACTTTTAATTTAAATTCTTTTTTTTTTAATTAATAATAATAATTTAATTAAAGATAGAATGATATGCCACGACTATATTTAAAATGAAACTTTCTTTCTCTCAGGGTCAACTGTGGGTATCACCTAGTTTGAAACCTTAATCTTTTATATATATAACTAGTACACCTACACACGTATTTACAAGAAAACTCAAAAATCAATTTTAATCATAATATACTGAAATAAAAATTAATAGTGCAACAAAAGCAAATATTCAATATACTAAAACTTAACTTAAAATTAATGTACCAGGATAGGGTTCAATCTTAAAATAGATCATGAATTTTTTTATTAGCAATTTAAAAAGTTTTATATATTATTAATGAGCTCACTAACCTGTAGCTGGTGACTTCATGTAACAACTATGACGATTTGTGCACTTTCAATCTTTTCCACTGTGAGACTATTTACATCAAAGTTATATTTTGATCAAGATAGCTAGCTGCACTCTACAGTGCATCATTACTAAATTGCATGCGGTGCATTCAACTTCGTGTGGGGTTAGTCGAGTCACTTCCAATTTTCACCCGCACACGTCGACTTGTACTACCCGTCTGCCTGAAAAATTGTTACTCCCCACTATCATTCACTGCACTAACGGGACTTTTCCGCCCCCTCGATGACACATACACAGCGCGGCATTCTACATTCTAACATTTTCAAACGCTAATACAATGTTTTACCAATGTACATCCTCATATAAAACATTAGGAACATTTGTAGTCAAAATTTTATCAAGGACTTACAACTATTATAATTAAGTGCCATTACATCCTCCTCAGACTCTCTTGGAGCTTTCTAATTCTATATTTTATTAAAATTTTAAATTATATATCATTCGTTTTATTACCCTACAAAAAAGATTGTTTTATTGTATACTTTTCCTTACAAATAACCCAACCTTTCTAATTTCTGCCCTTTACCTAAATTTATGTTTTAATCACCCAAACCATTAGAAGCGCCAAAAGCCTATCCACACGTGTAAATCTTGCGCTCATGTGCTGGACTTGTTTAGTGTCTGTCAACTCTCTAATAAGATGCGCGTCGTGTGCTGCTTATCTAACTTTCAACCGGAGAGGAAGTCCTTTACCGCAATCAAAACAAAGTTAGATCAGAAACTTGACCATCTATTGCTATAAAACCCAAAAATATTTAAACATTTTTTTAAAATTTCCATCGATAAAATGTTACTACCTAATAAAAATTATTGTAATATTAACTATTCGCTAAATATCTTAACCTGATTGAAACTTTCTGGCGCCCTTCTTAATACTAATTTGGAATAAATGAACTAACGGTTGTATTTTCCGAAAAATGTTACCACCGGCAAATCACGTGCATACGGAGTATCGTCTCGTTGACAGCTGTATCACAAGTTACCGGTATACACTTGAAAGGCATCCGTAGAACACTTACAAAATGAGATCAGTTTATGTACCTATAATTAGGGTTAGCAAACAACCGCAACAAAACACATAACAACTTAAAATCTATTATCAGTGTGATAGGATTCATTTCAACAATTATTAATGCAAATTATAATATTTATAATGGGTTCCGGTATGGCCGTCGGAAACTCCTTAAACTACTTGTACTATTTTTAGCTCCAGTAGGTACTTCTGAAAACGGTAGCAATCAGCTTTTTATTTAAACTATCCACTTTTTATTCTTGGTTAATAATTATGAAACTTGAATAAATTAATATTCTCGTGGCATTTTCAACACCGAAGTGCAACGCGCCACACAGTCACTACTGGACTAACTTCATTCCTCTTTCATTTCCGAACCATTACCAAAAGCCACCTGTTTCGCTCTCCCAACGTGGTATTCTTTATCAAGCCAGACTAGATAAGGAATAGCATAATTAAAAGAGTCGATTAACTACCATCCGCGAACGCGAACGTGTTTCATTCAATTAAATAATATTAACTTTCTATAATGTCTTCCTACCATAATCATTTCCTTACTCCGTTCCTATTTACCTCTGGCCAGAAACAGTACTGAAAGGTGCCGCGTTAGTGCTCTAGAGGTTGTGCTTTGGTAAGTGCTTTTAATTATTTATGTGACTTTGTATTCAAAATCTATGTTTCCTTCCTTTTACTCTATATACAGTCCACTCTCTACCTTACAACCTCTGGTTTACTGCCTACTGCACTCCAGGCAATTTCTATTTGCGTCCCTTGTCGTTCCAAGAGGCGCATACATAAGTTTTTTGGTCCATCGAGCCGGATTAAGAACTACGTTATATCTCGTTCTTCGTCTCACATCCTCAATTCAAGCACATAAATACGTATGTCTAACATTAATTGTAATTTCAAATAATCATAACACTTTAATTCTAAAGATAATTAAATTGCTATAAAATTTTCCAGTTTGAATTGCACGTGTGTACTTTTAAATATACTGCATTTATACTTCAGTCAGATAACTTAGTTATCGCGTTGCCATTCAACACGTTTTAAAACAATAACATTTGTATTTGTATACAAACAATAAACTCTTCTTAGGAAGTACTCTTAATCTAAAATTCTTGCAAGTATTATTTGTGCGTAACAAACATTTAATCATGACTACCAGAAACATTCTACAAAAGAAATTAGAGGATTATTTTTCTCGTTTAACGGAAAAACAAGACTATGTCAAAACGGCTACTCGCCTTTCAGCAGTCGAAGCGAGATATGTTCGAATGCAGAGTATTGAGCAACAATTCGATACCCTTTACGATAAAATTTTAAGTTATAATTCCACTGTAGAAAAAAGGATGAGATAAATTTTCAAAGATCTTCATTCGATAATTTAATCGATGTTATTCGTTCGCGATTTTTCGATATAAAGCAAAAGGCTTCTACTTCTGCCGGCGATACAACAGTCATCGCAAGTACATCGCAACCTGTTACCAGTTATTTAAAACCTCTTAGTATAAATTCGTTTGATGGTTGTTTAGACAATTGGCAAAATTTCATTACGTTATACAAAACTTAGTCCATGAAAACAATCACATTCCCGTAATCCAAAAGTATCATTATGTGAGAAAGCTTCTTAAGGGGGAAGCATTGGCTTTAATTTCGGATTTAGCTCTGGATGCCAATTTATACGAACAAGCGTTTACGAATCTTCAGGATCGCTACATTTCACCTTGTAGAATTACGAGCTACTACTTAAATAAAATACTTCAATTTAAAAACTCTGGATCGCCTCAAACTTTATTAATATTCATGTTAATGCTGTTAACACGTTAAAGGTAGCGAATAAAGTTGAAGATTTGGCTGATTTTTTATTGTTTTCTTTATGCTATCGCAACCTAGAATTCAAAACTCAAAACGCATTTGATTCAAACGTAGGTTCGGCAGTTCCTACTTGTACTCAACTGTTCAATTTCTTAACCTTGCAAAGCAAAACTTCAGAGCTTTATGAAGATATTAAAAAGGAAAGAGCGCCAAGGACAGGTGCACCCCTTCACTTTAAATCTAGTTTAAACCAATCCTTCTTGGTTAAAAACTCGCAGGCTTCAGTGGCGACTAAAACCGCTAGTATAATTTGTCCCTATTGTGGGGAAGTCCATAAAATCTATGGATGTTTGGCATTTAAAAAACTTAGCGTTGCCGATCGTCAAGTTGCTACTAAATCTTTAAATCGATGATTTAAATGCCTCGGCAGTCATACTCGTGATTGTAATTCTGATGGTAAATGTAAGTTGTGCCATTCCTCTTCTCACCATACTCTGTTGCATAAACCACTTGCTAGGGAACACATTAATGAATCTAACGATTAATAACGGCCGCACTCACAACTGAAGTTGTTTCGACATGCAACGTCACAAATTCACTAGAAAATTACACTGTTTTATTAGGTACTGTAGAAGCTCGTGTTTTAGATATAAACAATAAGTTGCAATCTGTGAGATACATTTTAGATTCCGGATCTCAAATCAACGCAATTTCAATTTCTTGTGTCCAACGCTTAGGGTTGGAGCGTCAACATGAATTCCACCAAGTTGGTGGCATTTCAGGTTCTGCAATTAAATCCAAAGGAGCTGTAATATGCACTTTGTTGTCTAATCACTCGAAGCATCAATTTCAATTCTGTGCTTCAATCTTCCCTAAAATAACGGGAAACGTTCCCGGTTGCTCACTGCCTTCTCGTATTTACCATAAATTTAAATGTTTGCAGCTTTCTGATGAAAATTTTCATAAATCATTACCCGTAGATGTACTACTGGGTGCTGAAATATGTTCCGAAGTGCTATTTTCTGATCGCACTAGAATCATTCCTGGCCAACCAGTAGCAATTGAAACAATATTCGGTTACGTGCTATTGGGACAGGTTCCTAATGTTAACACCGCAGTTAATGCAACTTCTCTTTTTATTTCTGATTCAGTAGATAATGATATAAGAAATTTCTGGGAATTAAAAGAAGTCAAAATGCCCAAAGTTCTTTCTCAAGAAGATGTTATTTGTGAATCTCATTTTCTAGAAAATTATTTTCGAAACGCCTCTGTTCGTTTCACTGCTGCTCTCCCTTTCAATAACAATATTAAACCTCTCGGTAGCAATCGACATATTGCTTATAAATGTTATCTAAATTTAGAAAAACGTCTTTCATGTTCTCTTGAAAAACAAAATTCTTATAATATGTTTTTACAAGAATATTTTGATCTTGGTCATATGATTTTAGCCAAAAATCCATCCGATTATATTCTACCACATCATGCCATCTCGAAAATAACAAGTAGTACTACCAAACTACGCGTTGTTTTTAATGGATCTGCCGTGGATTCATTAGGTCTTTCTCTCAACAATAGATTATATGCTGGTCCCAAATTACAGTGCAATTTACCAGATATAATAAATACATTTAGATCGCATAAAATTTCTGTTTGTACGAACATTCGCATGATGTACCGGCAGATCTTACTTCGTAAGCAAGATTGTCAATTTCAGCATATATTTTGGAGACCAACTCCACAAGACAACATTTCTGAGTACGAGCTTAGAACTCTTACATATGTGTTAGCTCCTTCCGCTTTCTTAGCTCAAAGTGTTCTTCGGCAATTGGTTATAGACGAAGGAAACTCTTACCCCTGGCTTCTGAAGCTATTATGTATCATACCTATATGGATGACGTAATTAGCGGTGCTGAAAGTATTGCTGAAGCAAAGCAACTACAGCACGAGCTAGTAAAACTTCTTTCTCTAGACCAGATTGATTTGCGCAAATGGTCTAGTAACTCTGAGGAATTGTTACAGAATTTCGAACAAACTGAATTAGAAACTCTAATTCCTTTTTCTGATCACGTTAGTGGTATAAAGATACTAGGTTTAGTCTGGAACCCTGGAATAGGCGTGTTCACTTATAACGTGATACCCTTTAAAGGTGAATTTACAAAACGCTTTGTACTTTCTTATATGGTCCGCATATTTGACCCTTTAGAGTGGTTAACTCTAGTAATATTTGTAGTAAAGCATATGTTACAACGACTGTGGGTTCAACAAATTGATTGGGATGATAACCCTGATCATAAGTGGTGTCAGGAATGGCAAGGCTTTTGTAACCAAATTACTATGTTATCCCAGCTAAAAATTCCTCGTATTTTGTCTCAATTCCACGGCACTTAAAGATTACTAGGATTTTGCGATGCAAGCGAAAGGGGATACGGCGCTTGTGTCTACTTGTATGTTGTTAGTGATAAATCGGTAAATTGTAATCTTTTACAAGCCAAAAGCAAGGTTGCTCCTCTAAAGCATCTTACTATCCCACGCTTAGAACTTTCTGGGGCTCTTTTATTAGCGAAATTAATTCATTCTATGCGTACAAATAAATTTCCATACCCTATTTCGGAAACTAAACTTTATTCAGACTCTCAAGTCGTACTTACATGGTTGCGTACGCCTACATATTTGTTAAAACCTTTTGTAGGAAATCGAGTAAGCCAAATTCTAGAATATACCTCCATTGATCAATGGAGCCATGTTTCCGGAGAACTTAACCCTGCTGACGTCGCTTCTCGTGGACTCACCCCTCTTCAATTATTACACCACGATTTGTGGTGAAAAGGTGCATCTAATTTAAATGATGTTTGTTTTAACCTCAAATATTCTTTTGTTCCTTTGAGTGAAGTACCTGAATTAAAATCAATTACTACATTATTGGTTGCATTAGAACAGTGCGATTTTGCTGAATTCATGGGAAATTTTTCTTCTTTAAGTCGCTTGCAATATGCAATGGCATATATTATTTGTTTGATTTATAATTGCCGTCACCCCATGGGAAAAATTCTAGGACCTATTTCTCGTGATGAATTACATAATGCATCACGAACATGCGTGAAACTTGTTCAACAACAATTTTTTGCAGTAGAATTGTGGCAAATAAAAAATAAAAACCTCTCTTCGCCTCTTTTAGAAAATTATCGCCGTTTATCGATACTCTAGGTTTGCTTAGGGTGGGCGGTCGCTTACAGCATTTACAATTGAACTATGATAGCAAACATCCTCTGTTATTGCCTAAAAGGGCAGCTTTATCTAAACTTATTTACGACTACTATCATGCGTTGTCTTTGCATTCCGGACCTCTTACCACACAAGCTCTTATTCTAAGAAAATACTGGATTTTAGGATCACGATCGTTAATACGACAACGAATACATCAATGCATACCATGTTTCCGATTTAATTCCAAGCCTTTTCAACCCATTATGTCTAATTTGCCTCCGTCCCGTGTACAATTAACTCGTGCCTTTACTCATGTTGGAGTTGACTTCGCTGGACTGTTGCTTGTTAAGTCTTCCATTCGGCGTAATGCTTCTTCTTTCAAACCATATCTTTGTGTTTTCGTGTGCATGAGCACGAGAGCTGTTCACTTGGAATTAGTTTCCGAACTTACTACTAATGCTTTTATGGCGTGTTTTGATCGATTTGCTTCTCGGAGAGGTGCTCCTGATACTATCTATTCAGATTGTGGAAAGAACTTTATTGGTGCAGCCCGTATGTTAAAGAAAGCTAGTGCGTTTCTTCATCAAAACCAAGATGAAATATTTTCCGCATTGGTTTCTCGCCAAGTTAAATGGCAGTTTAATTCGCCATATGCTCCTAATTTTGGGGGTATGTGGGAAGCATCTGTAAAATCTGCAAAATCTCTATTACTACGCACTCTTGGCAAACAACCTCTTACTTTTGAAGAGTTGTCTACCGTTTTCACTCGCATAGAGGCCGTATTGAATAGCCGAACTTTGTGTTTCTTTTCCTTGGATACTAAAGACACCCCCGATTATTTGACTCCCGGTCATTTCCTTATTGGAGGCCCTATATTAAGTATGCCAGAGATAACTCTGCCAGAAAATATAAATTTGCATTCGCGCTGGCTACGATTGCGCCAAATTACACAGTCGTTCTGGCGGCGATGGTTCAATAAATATTTGCTCACTTTATCTCAATGACCCAAATGGAATCGTTCTTCCGATGTACCCAAAGTGGGTCAAGTTGTTTTTATTCCCGGAATTAAAACTTCTCCTCTGTCGTGGCCGTTAGGACGCATCGAACAATTATTTCCCGGTAGCGATGGTGTTGTACGCGTGGTGTCGGTAAAAACCACCCACGGTTCCCTCACTCGCTCGGTAAATAAAATAATACCCCTTCCTTTAGAAAACTAATTTTTTTTCTTATTTTTTGCTTCAACTTAGATTTAGTTTTAAAAAAAAAGCGCTTTATTTTGCTTCTTTTCTATCCCGAGTATCGGCGGGTAAACCGTAGCCCCTTACTGGGAGGAAATGCCCAGTTATAATACAATTTTCTTTTCAAGTTTGTATATATCTTTTTTAAAAAAAGTTCATTTTTGGTGGGCGGTTATGTTCGCGCCATTTCGCTCTCCCAACGTGGTATTCTTTATCAAGACAGACTAGATAAGGAACAGCATAATTAAAAGAATCGATTAACAACCATCCGCGAACGCAAACGTGTTTCATTCAATTATTCAATATTAACTTTCTATAATGTCTTCCTACCATAATCAATTCCTTACTCCATTCCTATTTACCTCAGGCCAGAAACAGTACTGAAAGGTGCCGCGTTAGTGCTTCAGATGTTGTGCTTCGGTAAGTGCTTTTTAGTATTTATGTGACTTTGTATTCAAAATATATGTTTCCTTCCTTTTACTCTATACAGTCCACTCTCTACCTTACAACCCCTGGTTTACTACCTACTGCACTCCAGGCAATTTCTATTTGCGTCCCTTGTCGTTCCAAGCGGCGCATACACCACCTTAGCCTTACTAATGAGTTTTTCTATTATCTGTTATGAATAAACTAAACCTACTGTTACTCAATGTTCACCTAACGTACCATTAACTGAAGATAATCAACGCAGTTATAATAAAAATCCCTTAACTATCTACTAGCAAATTGAACAAAACATTTAAGTAATGATCTAATAATTGCAAATACATCGCAAATGAAAATGAGCGGATCACATTTGCCAGTAACTCAGCTAAAGTATTGACAAGCGCCGTAAATATGGGATTGCACACATCTCCACACGGTTGTGATTGTCGAAAAATTTTCTGCTTTAGTCAGAATTTTTTGGACATATATTTTTGTGACTGCTTTTATTGCAAATTTCCAAATTTACTTACTAATACTTGCGTATTCACATAAAAATATATTGCAGTTAAGCTGAATATACAATCCTACATATGCGCTATTAATTTTATTAATTTTGTTGGCACATTCTCACCACAACAACAACAACAACAACACACACATACACACACACACATACGATAGGTCTACTTAAGGCCCTAATATTAACGACGCTGTCTGTTCCTAGTACAACGTAATAACTCACCTTGAACCATTCATTGATTCAACTTCATTCTATAAAATCATTGAGATGTGTTTTTTTTTATATATGACAACACAATCATCTATGACCATCCTTTTACCATTAACGTCAGTGTAATTATGTGTAACATTTATTTTCAGGGTCATGATACCGTAGCCACAACAGTTACTTTTGCCATTTACAGCTTAGCAAATAATTCTGAAGTGCAGGTACAAAACATTCACAATCATTGCAATACAATTTAACGTCATTACTTTTTAGCAAAGGTGTGTAGAAGAATTTCGTGAAATATTTGGAGACGATGATAGAAATCCTACATATAGGGACCTACAAGACATGAAGTACTTGGAAATGGTTATAAAAGAAACACTCAGGTTATATCCACCAATTCCTATATATGGCAGAAGATTGGAGGAAGACACCGATTTTAGTATGCAATAAAAGTATAAGTTTTTAAACAATCACTACTAATTTGTACCTTATAGATGGCACCATTTTACCAAAGGGTATCTCCCTTAACGTGTTTGTTTTTGGACTGCATCGGGATCCAGAAATTTATCCAGATCCAGAAAAATTTGATCCTGAGAGATTTTTGCCAGAAAATCAAGCAAAGCGTTCCCCGTACGCTTTTCTTCCATTTAGTGCAGGACCACGAAACTGTATAGGTACAGCTTTGAAATCTATCATTTATAATTTTAAATTGCTTAGTGCTCTGAAAAAAAAAAAATATTTTTACATCATAATGTAATAAAGATGGCGTGGTGAATAGAGTAGACTACACATGTAGGACAAACATTTACCATGAGAACTCTTCAGTTATGTGCAAATCCTTTATTTGAAAACGCTTTCAAACAGTATGTATCAAACACACTATTATATACCATATATTCCAAAACGTTTAATCAAAAGCTAACCGCTGTTCTGAAAACCTCAATTCAACTTTTGAAAACCATATATTTTAGTTCGCGAGGATATCCAAAATTTTTGGTACTGTTTTTACTCAAACTACATTTTAATTACATTTTTCGTCATAAACGACTTCTATATTTATCTAATCTTAGCATTTTATTTACCTTAAATCTTCACTGGTTTGATTAAAAATTAACAATATCCTTTCAAGTAAATTACCTATTATTTATAATGTTTAATTCATTTCTAAGCCATTTGTTGCAAAAATTTTCATCCCACACCTCGTGCTAAATTTGGTAAATGGTACGCCGTGACCACTACGGGAGTGCATTTTAAAAGTATAGGATTTACTTCGTTGTATACTTTGATTCGTGCCAATATGACATCATTATCTTACGTACATTCCAAGAATGTTTATTTTCTATTAATTTTAATCATCGAGTGTGGGTAACAAATTTCTTTTGATAACGCTTTTATCATTGGCAAATGTTGGCTTATACTAGCCTACCTGACCAACAAAAATATTACATTTATAATAAGAGTTTAATCCTTCACATAATTTAAATACAATTTATGATTTTTTATATTAACGAAATTTGCGGCTTAAACAAATGCGTTTGCTTTATTAATAACTTTCGATGCTATATGAATGTAAAATATGCATAAAATGTTTATCAATTTCTACCATAAAAGCACATTTCAATACTAAACACTCTTAATAAAAGTTTGTCTCCTGCATACCTATTAATAACTTTCGATCCTAAACGAATGGAAGGATGTACATGAAGTTTCCATAAATTTCACTAATATAAAGCGCATTTTCAGACTCTAAAAGCTTTTATTAAAATTTTGCTGCTTTATAGTTAATTACCCTTATAGACGATTGTGTGTCACCTATCTACCGTTATAGTGGAAGTTTGGATAGAACATATACTCTCTTCGACTCAAAGAGATTGGTATATTAAATCTCACAAAAATTTTAGGAGTACAAATATTTTTAGTTATTATCAATAATAAACCAAAATTAGTAAGCAGAGCAAAGCAAATCACATGAAATATTCAAAAAGTTTACCAGAGTACCAATTTAAACTTGGCATATACCGATAATGAACTCTTTCGCTTAGAGTATTCTTATCTTCGACTATTACTTAAAAAAAATTCTTTTGAACCAAAAATTGGTGTAGATTGTTCTTTGTTATAATTACTTCCTGAAT
>JARFIW010000502.1:0-32666 GCA_036346225.1 Platerodrilus igneus | reverse complement strand
AAGTGAAATCAAATTTGATACTGGGGAAAACCAGCTAATCACAGGTAAACTGAATAACAATTTTGTACATTCAACAAACAAAATGAAATAATGTACTTTCAGAAGGAAGTACTGAGGATATTCTTAATTCTATTACGAACCCAAAACCAGCTGTCGTCTTTGGTTGCAATGGAAACAACTTCGCAGAGCGGGACCTGCAGCTAAATATGCTTGTTTTCCATGCCTTAATACAGATGTAGGAGCGAAGCGGATTTCTCACATTGGTTCACGGCAGCATTACTTCATAGCGTACTCCTCCGTTGTCGAATTTTATTTACAAATATAATCTTTCATTGCTTAGTCCATAAGTTAAAGTTTCTAAATTTATCGTTGCAATTTCTGACGTATTGTTGCGGTTTCTGATTTATCCTTGCGCTAAATAAATTTTTAAATTAGCTAATATGATAACGAATATGCAAAATGTGGATTAAGTACTAACCGTTACTCAGGAAGTGTTTCACAAAAATAAAGCGACCGGAGGTCACTCGCCATTCTTTTGAATGCATCTTACGCTGCTTTTAACTATCGACGAGTGCGCTCGCTGCGTTCTTGCATGGTGGGAGGATCATAAGTGGGGTTCTCGAACCTCTCACGCGCGCGCCAGTGGCTGTGGAATTGCAACCGAATTCGAAACAAATAGACTACTAATCCTAGATATAGTAATACTATAAAAATTTAATTGTTACTGAATCTTTATTTTAGTTAATAAAGGTATTTCAATATTCATTGTACGTTTAATGAATAGGTTCTTTTACTGCTAAAATAAAATTGTTACAAAGTTTGGAATGATTATTATTGTTGGAAATAATGTAATGTTTTCTTTAGATTTTGTTTAGTGATACAGCATGATTTAACGTTTTTTCTTTAGGATTTATTTTAGTAATACCTGGCCAGAAGTAATTAGTTTTTTTTAAAGGATATTTGCATTTAGCATGCGATTATTTATATCAATAGAAGCTAAGTTTCAGTGGAATTTTATTGAATTTATTTAAAAACTAGGTAAACAGACATTTGTAAAGGATATCCACCCCAGTGATGGTATCTTATTTGGTTCAAGTATTTTATTTTACAATTTAATTTAATTATGACCAAAGAATTGATGTTTTTAAGGTAGTTCTGAGAAAGGTAGATTACGAGGTTATAAAGTTTAGGTTACCGAAGCAAGGGATATATGTGGAATAACCGTTTTCTGTGTAGATATAATACCCAAAAGGCATTGCTGCGACAGATGATTTGGCACCCCTAGATTTTGACAGAGAAAAATTTTTCAGGGTAAGTGATAGTGTAAAGTAATTTTTTGTATTTCAGCCCTCTTATTTATTAATTTTAAGTATGTATTATTTTTATTTCAAATTTCTTTAGTTTCTTTTATAATTTTTCCATAGAAACCCACTTCCACACCACTGCAATTAGTCAACGCACCGTTACATTGTTATGGGGTCCCAGCCCCTTCAGAACAAATAAAAATTTATTCACTTAATATTCATTTTACCTGTAACAGATTGTTCCACATTCGAAATAGTAAGGTTCTTCTTGCCTATAGATGCATGTGTAGTTAATCTTTCATTCAGCACACTAATAACACGATTAATAGATAAGGTGTATACTGTACGTTGACAATTAAAAAAAAAGAAAAACATTTACAAACAAAACAGTACATTGAAGAGTGCACTAGATTTTCTAATTTCACTAATTCCCCAATGATATTATTTAACAAATCTTTTGGTATAATTCATGCTATTGTTGACGGCTTGTAAGCTGATAACAGTAAAAGTACTCATGGGTTGTTTGGTTTTTATAAATCGTTAACTTAAGAGTAATATCCTATTGGTCAGCAATATACTGAATGATAGATCAACTACACAAATAATTGCATGTTGTACACTATAAGTCTATAATTCCATAACTAGCCATGCATATAATTCATAGAAGTTTTATAGTTCACCAATATCTATTTATTCAGTAACTAATTAACCACAATCAGGTAAAATCCAAACGGCCGATTGAATCTGCCAACCTTAACTCTCACAATTATAAAACAAAGAATATATTTACAGCTGATGTGCAGGTTTTGTTAAAAATAGCTCAAAGCGATTGTCTTGTATATTTTCTAATTACCAAACCCACGGTAGCCAAAATTAGTTATAATTCCCTAACAATATGTTCATAATTTGATATTATATAGAATTAATACTATAATGAATTATGTCAGTATCTGAAAACAAATTTATAGTACAATATATACACTTCATAAGAAAATGTAGACTAAAAAATTACTTTTAGAGGTTGTAGGATAAAATGTAGGAGTATACATGTTGATGAGTAAGTAAGAGAGGAAAAGAATCAGCATCGATTGCAATTTTAGCAAAAGTAACATTCTCTGTGAGAACTTGTTTATTATATTTAAACTTTGCATATTAAAATATTTGTAAGTGCAGAGATAAAAGTTGCCAGCACTTGACATTCTACTTCTTATGTAAGTAAGCATTCTTTTCTGAATTTTTTCAATTCTGTGCTACAATAACTTACATCGACAGAATATAAGCATCATATAACAGTAGTATGGCAGGGAAGTTAAATGAAATATCTTGCGATTGTCATTATGAATCCAACATTTTATTTGGTTATTTGCATGTTAGCCACATATTTGAGTTAACCATGTCATCTAAATCATTAATTGAGATAGTTGTAGCTAGAATGTAGTTTCGAATATAATGAGTAATTGACCCTGTTAGTATTTTATTGTAAATCAGATTGTGGTATCTTGTGGTGTTCTCTTGGAGTCCCTCGTCGGATCAGGGCATTGATGATGATAAAACAAAGTCGAAGACCATTACGAGTTTATTTATTTAATACATTCAGATACAATACAAGCTTTATCTCCAATGGTTTTACTTCAACTCCCTTATTGCACACTCGCCTTATCGGGTAATACTAATTATGCAATTAAGCTTACTTTATAATTTCAATTCGTTGCACATATACTTCCTATTGATCGCCTTACTGTACAATTCTGCACTTAGTACTTACTATACTAAGTCACTCACCTTTTAAAGGAATAAAACTGGATTCACTAATAATTATAAATTATTAGGATATTCACCTATTACAAGATTACGATAGCATTTATCTGAATTTAAGCATACTTTACTAACCTCACAGTAAGCAAATCATTGTAAATGTGATTGTAATGTATGTCAATATTCTATACAATTAATTTCTTTTAAAATCTTCAGATCAGGAACATATTTAACTAAAATGAAAACATCGATACAAGTGAAAACTTTGTAGAAGGCCTGGAAATAATTTAAAATGAAAACCCTTTATACATATAGCCTGCAATTGATTTCTTATGTGTTCATAAACTCATTCTCAACTTGGAGATCTACGTTATTATGAAAGATAGAGATTTGATTAAATGAGACGAAATGTTCCTTAGCTAAGATTGTATTAAATCAGGTAAATCAAGTTTCGATATTTAACTTTGTTTAAATTTTTGTCGATGACTGATTTATTTTGGCAGACAAATTTAGTTTGCACTTTCTGAAGGCAGTTTTTAAAAGGGACTTAATGGTACATTTAGATTTTTGAAAAATGTCATCATAGTTCATATACAACAATCAACTTCGTTTTTCCTATGGGGTTCACACATGGCCATGAAATCATTGCTAAGAATTTTCTAAAGTGTATAATTTGTTATACCTAACACGAACATTAAGTGTGACAAAATAAAAAAAAGTTATTTTATTATAATTATTTAATATTTATTAAAAGGTAGGAAGTTTTAAAGATTTACTTAAAATAGTTCAAAAACTTAGTCATTATTTTGTAAACACAAATGTGCTCTACCACTGGTAGATTTTACAGCTTCTGTAATGCACGTCTGAAATAGCTCAAAATGCTTAAAGCACACTTTCACAAAGTTCATGTAATCATGGGTGCACATATAGACTTTTTATTTCATATAACCCCATAGAAAAAAAACAAGCGACATCAGATCAGGAGATCTGGATAATTATATAAACAAACTCAGTGAATGCGTGCTTCAAGCATTTCAAGCGATTCCGTGATATGTGTAACAAAAAGTTATAAAATCTATCATTTGTAGAGCACATTTGCATTTACATAATAATGGATGGATATGGTATAAAAAGTAAAGTGAAGTTTTAAATATTTTATTTAATACATAAAACTAATGTAAAATCAGACGGGAAGAAAAATAAAACAAATTTATTGAAGGATTTCTTTGCCTTAACTAAACAGGAGAATATATATTTATGTCTAAGCCCTCCATATACACATCAATTGAATAATGTTTCGGAACAATACGATAGAACAATTACGGATCAAGCTCGTTGCTTATGTTCTGAAGCCAAAATTGACAAATGTCATTGGCCTGAGTGTATTTATACAGCTGCATATACTGGAAATTGATTGCAATTCTAATTTGTGTTTTTGGAAATGAAGGCGTATAAAAGTCTCTGAAACAAAAACTGGTTTCTAAAGCTTCTATGCATGCAAAATATTGCATTTTTGTTGACTGTGTAAAGCCCCTATAATAGGGAACAATGAATACTACTATAGTAAGCCTGATTATCGTAAAAGGCGATTAAACGGCGCAGCAAGGGGCAGCAGCCTTGCTGGCTAAAAGATATTGTAGGGGAGTCGGTTGGTCTCGGGTGATCCTCAATAATTTACAAGGTTGTTTGGGGTTGGCCGTGACAGATATGACTTTTTGCTAAAATCTTTAAAAACTGCATTGTGGAAAGATACGAGAACCTATCACAATATTTCCCAGGTATGCATGCCCTAAAACACGAACTATGTATGATAAAGAGCTCACAAGTAAAATTCTTGTCCGGAGGTAAAATACCCCCTCATTCGGATCTCTGGGAGGGGATACTTAGGGCTCGTCATCGTAAGAATTTAAAACAACGATTTGATTTAATAATAGGGACTTGGAATGTATGGTCATTACTTAGAGTAGATAAGTTAATGAATTTATTAGTCAAAATGAGAAAAGGAAAGCTGGACATTTTAGGTATTAGTTAGGTGAGATAGCCAGATAGTAATGACTTTTGAAAAATAATTATAGAACAATTACAACTTCTTCGACTAATAGACAGGCAGGAGTACGAATAGTGTTAGGCAAAAGATTAGGACGTAAAGTTAAAGAGTACTTACAATTTAATGATAAAATAATTATGGTTAGATTAAGTACGAAACCCACAGAAACTGTTTTAGTACAGGTTTACATGCCAACAACTCAGTACGAGGATGAGGAAGTAGAAAAAGTATAAGAGGATATAAATAGTATAGTGAGAAAAGTAAAGGGAGATGAGAATTTAATAGTTATGGGCGATTTTAATACGTCAGTGGAGGAAGGTAGCGAGGGAAAAATGGTAGGAAAATTTGGGTATGGTTAACGAAATGATAGAGGAGAAATATTAGTTGAGTTTTGTCAGGAACATAGATTAGTAACTGTAAACACCCTATTCGAACAACATGTTAGAAGGGTCAGGTGATAGAGCTAGATACCAAATAGATTATATTTTAGTTAAACAAAGATTTAGAAACAAAGTTGAAAACTGTCGTAGTTATCCAGGGGCTGACATAGATAGTGATCATAACTTAGTTAAAATGAAGTGTAAGCTAAAATTCAAAAAAATGAAAAAGGTTACAAGAGAGGGATGGGATCTAGGTAAGCTTAATGATAGTGAGGTAAAAGAGGAATATAAACAAGTATTAGATAAGATCAAAGAGATAGCTGTAGGAGGGTACGTAGAAAATAAATGGAAATAATTAAAGAGGGCTGTACGTGATACAGCAACATAGACTATAGGTAAGAAAAAAATAAAAGCGAGAAAACCCTGGGTAACAAAAAAGATATTACATACAATAGAGAATAGAAGAAAGCTTAAACCTTTCAGAGAATTGGATAGTGAAAGTAAGCAAAAATATAATAGAGTTAGAAATAAGATAGTACATGAGTGTAGAAAAGCTAGAAATAAATGGATGGAAGAGAATTGTAAGGGAATACAAGATGATTTGAGAGTAGGTAAGACAGACAGGGCTTACAGGGCAGTTAAAAAGTTTTTCGGGGAAGATAGGAAAAAATATAATGGTATTAAAGATGAAAATAATGAGCTTCTAATACATAAAGTTGAGGTAGCAGATAGATGGAAAAGATATTTAGAAGATTTATATAAGGGAGATGATATGGGCGAGTTAGAGAACGACCAAGAAAAGGATGTAGAAAAAGGGTTCTCAATATTAAGAGAGGAATTTTATAGAGCTGTTAGGGATCTTAAACTAAATAAAGCACCAGGGATAGACGATATACCCGCAGAATTAATAAAATATGCAAGTCAGAAAACTTTAGACAGATTATATGAACTAGTAAAAATAATATATCGTGGGCTTACTGCCAAAAGTGACCAAGTCAAATTTATATGAATTTATGTTAATGTGTTCAAGTCAGTTGAAAGTAGTTACTGGACATCAGGAAAAAGTGACGAAGTAAAATATGACTCATAAATGTTGCCATTAGCATAAGATTATTATGTCCAAGTCACTGAGTTCAGTTTAGTTACTGTCAAAAATGATCATCTTGACTTTGTCTATTTTCATGGATTATAATTAAAGCTTAACAGGTATCTGTAATAATTGACCATTACGACTTGGTCACTTTTGAAGTTCATGCATTGTATGTTAAAAGTTTGTAGTTCAGTTCACCTACGGTAAAACCATTTCATTTAAGTGCTTATATTATGACTTCCAGGGAAAGTTTTAGTACAAATGTGTTTGAGTAATGCAGAGCCAAGTAGTGCAAAGAAAAACAATGAAGGTAAGAGCTTTGAATTGTATTAATTATGTATTAATCCATTTTGAGGTTATGTTGAGGTTAAATAAAATATTAATTTTGTGAATATTATCCTGTCTCAGACTAGCTTTTTATCCTAAATGATAATTATTCATCATCTTTTCAGTTCATAAACATAGACAATGGATGCAGTTGAAGCAAGTTCAGTGTTTATTATTTTATGATAATTATTGTATCTTCCTAATCACAAAATTAATGGGTTGTAATTTTGCTAAGTAACAGTTACTAGTAGCAGATATTGTTTTTAGAACTGTTCCTCACAATCGACGACCCAAAGTATTTCTACTTTGTCTGCGGCAAGCAACATCAGCGAAGGTAAACATAAGTTTGGTTGTTTTAACATTACGTAATCAGTTTTTCAATTAGGTACATTCGGCACGCACCGGCGCGGGCTGGTCAAGTTATTAGAATTGTTTATGATGGTACTAATGCGACAAGCAAAATCGAAAATCATAAAAAGAGCAATGACCTTCCTACACATTCGTTGGAGGAAAATGCACTTGAAAGAAGTGGTTCGAATTTTTCTGCCGCTAGTAGTGAAAATTATAACCCCAGTGATGATGGAGGTTTACCAAATGCAGGATCATCTTCTGATAGTGAAACACCCTTATCAAAACGAAGGTACTGTTGGAAAAAATCTAATCCTACACAATGGAAAAAAAATATTACCAAGAAAAAGAGAATGTTGAGCTTACCATACGAATTCAGAGGAATAGTCAGGGCAGCAAAGAATTCTAAATTTATTAATTGCAACTCTTGTAAATTTAAATGCACAGTTAATTTTAATAATCAATTGAAAAACCAATTATGCTCCTAATTTTGGAAACTGGATTACAATCGTCAAAAGGATTTTATTCCCTCTTGTGTTGCAAGCAAAGAACCTGCTTGTAGAAGAATTCGATCTGGTACTGGTGCACAAAAAAATTGCAGTAGGTACTATTATTTTCTTAAGGAGGGCACAAAAGTTGGAGTTTGCAAGATGTTTTTTTAAGTACTTTGTGTATAAGCCATGGACCAGTAGATAAGGCTTTTGCTGGGGTAAATGAGATAGGAATATTTGTTACTAGTGACAAACGTGGTAAAAAAGCGCCTACAAATAAAACCAAACCAGAAATCATAGCTTCAGTCAGTGCTCACATAAAAGTTTTCCAACTATGGCCTCTCATTATTGTAGAGCATCAACCAAACGAGTATTTAGATTCTAATTTATCAATCGCAAAATGTATGCCTTGTATGCTGAGGAATGTAAGAAAGCCAATAAGGAATATGCATCCCAAATAACTTACCGCCGCACATTTTGTAACAATTTCAATTTGTTCTTCTTTAAGCCTAAAAAGGATCAATGCTTGATATGCGCCAACTACATGAAAACAAAAGCAATTGATTTAGAACAAAATTACCATTCTCATATTCAAAGAAGAGACGAAGCAAATGCAGCAAAAATATTAGATAAGAAGCGTGCACTGACTGATCATAATTTCAAAAGCATCACTTTTGATTTACAAAGCGTTTTGCAAATACCATCTTCAGGTGTCTCTCTCATGTATTATACTAGAAAGCTTTGTGCATACAATCTCACAATATACGAACAAGCTTCTCACAAAGCCCATTGCTACACGTGGACAGAAATTAATGGTCAGAGAGGCAGTGCAGAAACAGGCACATGTCTGTTTCAATGGATTCAAAATTTACCACAAAATAGCACCGAAATAAGTTTGTTCTCAGATACCTGTGGCGGGCAGAACAGAAATCAATTTATTGTCGCTTTATTTGTGTTCATAGTACAAAACAGCAATTTAAATAGTATACAGCACAATTTCTTAGAGTCTGGTCATACTTACATGCATAGTGCAATAGAACATGCCAAAAAGAATATTTCCGTATATACTATGCATGACTGGTTAAACATTTTTTGACTGGCTCGCTCCAATCGGGGCCGAAATAAAAGAAGTGGTCAATACAACGTACATGAGTTAAAGTACAATGATTTTCTTGACATAAAGACACTAGGAGCTAAGATTATTAAAAACAGAACTATAGACGAACTTGGAAACCGTGTTAATTGGTTGAAAATTAAAAGTATGCGATTTGAAAGAGATAAACCTGGCTATGTGCTGTTTAAGTACAATTACAGTGATCCAGCATTTATTATGCTTAATGTAGCTGGGCGCAGGCAGAACTGCAAACAATATACCAAAGGCAATACCGCGACTGTACTCTAAAGAAATTCCTATTTCTGATAAGAAAAATCAAGATCTTTTGAAACTGTGTAGAACAGGAACAATTCCTTACGAATTTCATGCCTGGTATCAGTCAATACCGACAGACAGTGTAAGGAAAGATGTAGCTCCAGAGCCATCCCTAAGGTCTGATTCAGATTCGGATTAGTTCTCGTACACAGTTTCTACATTTTGGTTATAATTTTTAAAATTAAACAATAATTACTTTCGTTTATTTTCTTTTATAGCATTACACCGTTAACGAATAACAATAAAGCTTATTTTCTTCGTGTTTTTTTTTATTGGATAAAAATGATTGAATTTGTACACGCAAAAATGACCAAGTCAACTTTATTTTGAAAACTAACAGAGTGAATCACAAGTTGATGAGTTATTCTAAGTCATGAACTACATATTTAATATCTGTATAGAAGAAACACGGAGTATTTCTTTTAAATTCCTTAACAAAATATATTAAAAAACTGAAGAGTTTTCAAAATCAGTTATCCAGAAAGTATGGTTATGGACTTGGTCACTTCTGGCAGTAAGCCCACGATATGAGGTTCCAATAGATTTCGAAAACAATATTATTATCCCAATCCCAAAAAAATCAGGAGCTGATAGGTGTGAGAATTTTAGAACGGTTAGTTTAACTTCTCATGCTTCCAAAATACTAACAATAATAATTAAAAATAGAGTAGAAGCTTCAACTGAGAATTATTTAGGTGAAGACCAATATGGTTTTCGTAAAGACAGAGGGACTACAGAACCGATACTAATGATTAGGGCAATCATCGAAAAAAGGCTACAAAAATAAAAAGACTCATTTCGTGTTTGTAGATTTAGAAAAAGCATTTGATTGGGTTAATTGGATTGTTATGTTCAGGATTTTGCGAAAAATAGGAATCTCTCATAGGGATACAAAAATTATTTACAGTCTATATAAAAACCAAAGCGTAGTAATTAGAAGATTTGATGAAATAGAAAAGGAAGCGAAGATTAGAAATTGTGTTAGACAGGGCTGTATACTATCCCCCTTGATTTTTAATGTTTATATTGAGGAAGCTTTAAACTTAGCTAGAAAGAGAAAAGATATAAGTATTAGTGTACAGGGACAGAAAATAGACATGTTACGTTTTGCAGATGATATAGCCATTATAGCAGCGGCTAGAAAAAAGTTAGGAGAGTTTTTAAATATTTTAGATGAGATACTACTATAGTATTAGAATTAACTCAGGAAAGACTAAGATAATGATAAGTGAGTTACAGCCTAGTTCTAAACCAAAATTAAAAATAGGCGATACCGAGTTAGAGAGGGTAGATAATTTTGCTATTTAGGTAATAGAATTACAAAGGACGGACATAGCAGAAGGGATATTGTAGCTAGAATAGCTCAAGCTAGAAAAATGTTTTTAAAAAAGGAAGACACTAATAGCTAATAGTATTAGTTTAGATAATAAAAAAGTTCCTTAAAGTCATACGTATGGAGCGTTCCATTATACGGTAGTGAGACTTGAACAATTAAAGAGGTCTATAAGAAAAAGATAGAAGCTTTTAAAACTTAGTGTTATAGAAAAATGTTAAAGATTAGTTGGACAGATAGAGTAACAAATGAGGAGTTTATAGAAGGATAGGTGAGGAACTATGTATGTGGAAACAATTAAAGGTCAGAAGAGAGAATGATAGGGGACCAGTTAAGACATGAAGGACTATTTAGTAAGGTCTTAGATTATAGACTACCAAATAAAAATAGAGTAGGAAGGCCTAGACAAAGCTATATTAGTCAAATTATTAGAGATTTAGATTGTGAAGGGTATGTAGACCTTTTTAGACCAGCTCAGAATAGAAAAGAATTTAGAGCTGCATCAAACCGAGCTTAACCCATGAAAGTCTAGCGTTACATATATGTAACAGATTTAGTAATAAATAAAATAAGAACTGCACTTAAACATTTTTTTATTTGGTTGGTGGCGCCACCAGTATCATTACCTGACATATCTACGAGCGTCTTGCGGTAGTAATAACGCGGCTGCAATGACAGTTGTAAACAGATTGAGGTTACGTAATTTTTTTGTTTACATATAGTGAATGAAATCTATGGAAATTACCTATTAATTTTGTTTATCGTGTTATTTGTAAACGAGAAGTAAAAATGAATACTTGCGAAGATTGTGGTTTTGAGTTTACACACAAGAAGAATTTGTATGCCTATTTAAGAAAGATTCATAATTTTGAATATAGGAAACCAGTTACTTTAACTACTAAATTTTTGTGTGATACATGTGGCAAATCCTTGACCAGTAAAGCAACTTTACGTCGTCATTGCAGAACTGTTCATAAAAGTATTCCAATAATTCTCAACTCGTCAAGAATCAAGTGCTTTTATGAAAATTGTACAACACATCTAAAGAGATATAAAAAACTTCGACAACATTTGGAAAATGAACATCAAATTGAAACTAAACTTGATCTACTACATTTTAATTCACAATTAGGTTTGAAGATTATTATGCAAAGTGTTAATTATATACTAATTTTATTCTGTTCAACAGAGTTCAAAAACTGAAAAAACCAAGAACAGGAAAAATCTTAGGCAATGTATATACTTCACACTTCAGCTAAATTATTGTCTGATGGCACCAAAAAAGAGTACTATAATTGCCATAGATCGTACAACTACATTCCAAAAGGCAAGGATTTTAGAAGCTTAAAAAGCACAGGCACTAATAAAATTGGAAGTGTTTGTCCCTCAAGAATGGAAGCGACGATAAAGAACAATGGGTCTGTTGCAGTAGACTTCTGGACAACTCATGTTGGACATACCAACGATATTGGTCGAGTTTTTTTAAGTAAAGAGAGTAAAGCAGAAATTGCAGGTATTTTCGAACATAAAGTTCTAGTTTGAAATTTTACAATTGATGTGTTTCAGGAAAAATAAAGGAAGGTGTTACATTTCAACATATATTGGATAATGTTCGTGATTCTGCTTTAAAACAAGAAAATTCACAGAGAATTTTGTTGTTAGAAATAAAAGATATGCACAATATTGTTAGGGACTTCAATATTGAGTATTGTGTGAAACGTCACCTAAATGATGCAATTAGCGTATGGCTCTGGGTAGAGGAGATGATGAACTTAGGAAGCGACTGCCCGGTGTTATATTATAAAAGCCAAGGTGTAGAAGGAAACCCAAATGACTCAGAAATAATTTTAGATGTTCAAGATTTTGCATTAGTCATAATGACTTCTTTTCAACGTGAACAGTTGCTTAAATTTGGGAACGACAAAGTGTGCGTTGATGGTACACACGGTACAAATAGTTACGATTTTCAGCTCTACACACTAATGACAGTGGATGAATTTGGTTCAGGGTGCCCAGTGGCATTTTGTTTTTCAAATCGTGCTGACGAAATAATTTTCAAGTTGTTTTTTGGAAAAATTAAATCAAGAGTGGGTATTATATCAACTACTATTTTTATGTCTGATGATGCTCCAGCATTTTATAATACATGGTCTTATGTTATGGCCAAGGTACCTCACCAGTTGCTATGTACCTAGCATGTGGATCGTAATTGGCGCAAGAATTTGCCAAAAATCAATGGAAGGATTGAAAAGAAAGTAGTAGTATATAAATCCCTTTATGTTTTATTACAGTGTGTAATCTATTGATGAATTTAATGACATTTTAAATCAGGTAGTAGAAGATCTTTATGCCGATGTTGATACACAATCATTTGCTGAATATTTTCATAATAATTATGCAAATTGTCCAACATCTTGGGCATATTGCTATCGATTGGGTTTAGGAATAAACACACATGTATCTTGAATCGATGCACAAACTTTTGAAGTATGTGTATTTGGAAGGTCAGAAAGTAAAACGTTTGGACAAAAGAATTAATGCAGTAATGAAAATTGCTCGAGATAGCTTGTTTAAACGTATAATTAAACTTGCAAAGAATACTTCCAATGACAAAATTAATAGAATTAAACAAAGTCATAAAGCAAGCCTAACAATTACATCAGATTTTATTAGACGTCTTAAAAATGATAAGGAATTTTTAGTTACATCGTCCACTTGTGCTTTTCAACAGTATCAAGTTACCAGAGTAGATGAGGCCTGTGAAGGTTCATGCCTAAGTTGTACAAAGCGCAGCATATGTGTTCATACATTTCAATGCACCTGTATTGACAACATGATAAAGCTTAACATTTGCAAACGCATACATGCTTGTGCGATATAGTTTTACAAATCGAATCTTGACATTGCCACACCTTTGCATATTAGTAACGTTAATGAACTTTTCAGCAGTAATATTTTACATGAAGCAAAGTCTTCAAAAAATAATATTATTAAAAAAAAGCCAAGCTAATAATAGGCCTATGTGAGAATGCTTCGTTAACTGATGACGAACATCTGGGTATAATGAGGCAATTTGATAAAATCATTGACACATTAAATAAAGCAAAATCTATTGATCTAAAAAGAGGAGATTAATATTAATAAAAAAGTTGAACATCAGGTGCGGCTTTTTTCAACAAAGAAGAAATCAACAAGGAATAATGATCTTAAAAAGCCTACCTTAACAGAAGAAATTTTTATTAGGGATGGTTTGGTTAATAACTCAAACCTTAATGTTAATGTTCATACAAGATCTGATCATACATCACCTGATTTTATGTTAAGATAAGACAGTGTATTATCTCAGCAGAAAGAAGGTTTAATTAACACTAAAGCTTATAAGGTTAGATTTTGTTCTGCTTTCTCTTGTTTGGGAATAAAATCCGATGGGGAAACCACTGCAGAAATACATGTACAAATTACTGGAAATTATTACAATCCCAGCGATTTTGATGGGAAACCTACAAGTACGCGACTAATCTAATTTAATCCTCAGTTCTCACTTTGTTTTATCAGTGTTACAAGCGCTGGTAAGTTATTGTAATTTCGTCAAATCTTTCGGATTGAGTGTTCTTATATTAACAGTGCAGTATTTTAGTTATACTTTTAGTCGGAATACCAAAATAATCTTAATTTTCTACCTTGTTTTTTTTACATATTTTAGTCGACTGACAGTGCAAACAAAATTCTCGACAAAATAAAATTAGTTTCTTTCTTAATTAATTTAGGTATTTATTGAGAATGTATATGGGTACATAACGTGTTTACTTTTTAAAAAATAAAAATACAATTATTGAAACCTCAAGCCTCTATTACTATTATTAAACACATTTCACTCAAGTAATTAATAATTTACAAATCAAATTAAAGAAATCCCAGCAAAGTACCTTTAAACTGCATATTGACACAAGTACGAAAGATACCTAGAATAGCAACAAGTTAGTACAAAATACCAAGTTGTTTACATACAAAAGCTAACATATATAGATAACATTCGTGTAAAGTTAATTTCCTTCATTGCACTAAATTTAACTTCTTTTTTATCCAAAGTTGGTTGCTTATAGAAACTGGTCTCTTATATTCAAATCATGAAATTTTCTTAAGTGGCCATACAAAGTTTTACTTTACGTAAATTCAGAACCACAATCTTGGCAAATATTCATTTTTTACTTCTCCTATATAAATAAGGAGATAAACAATCAATTTAACATTAACACAGACCTCATCCAATTTATGTAAACAAAACAAATTATGTAACCTCAATCTGTTTACAACTGTCATTGCAGCCGCGCTATTACTTCAACAGCTTGAATAAAAAAATATAAGTTATACTTGTGATATGTTGATGTGTGAAGCATTATTCTAAAGCTGCTGCCAAGAAATTGATAAAATATGGACATAAATTTTGTGTAAGTATAATTAGATTATTTATAATGAACTTCCTATTTGTTTTATCACTGAAATACATTTAACAAAGCATCAATGCATATACTTATGCTTATGACTCGTCACATTTAATTGATAAAATAGTAATATAGTTTTTAACATATACCCTCTAAAACTTGTGTATTACATATATGTAACACTAGGTCATTTACTGACTTATTTTGAAATGGAGATTTGTAAAAAAAGCAATCATTTGTCTTTTCTTTTTAGAAAAGGGTTCACACTTGAAGAAGCACGTCAAATTGCTTATGATGATGACTTAGAGGTAGACGCATTTACACCAAACCTCCTTCAAGAATTTGTAGATCACTAGAGGATAAGGAAAACCAACAATCGAATTTGCAAGTAAAACATGTAATCAAAAAGGAAAAATAAAACATCATTGGAGAAATAGTATATTTCAGAATGTAAACACCAGCTTTAAAACAGCTGATTATTCACAATCTGCCCGCCTTTCGCCGATAGATACGTTTGAATTATTTTTTAGTAATGATGTATTTGAATACCTTTTAGATGAGTCAAAACAATATGCTTTATTCAAAAACCATCCCGATTTCAATTTGCACATAGAAGATTTTATTGGGATTCTCGGTCCGATATGGGAATCCACTAGTGATGAATTCCATGTGGCGGAATCGCTTTGATATTTTGAAATTTATGCATTGTGTCGAAAATAATCACCCAGACTTGAATGATAAATGCTGGAAATTTGACCGTTTATGAACAAACTAAAATTGAAATTCTTGGAGTATTTTGTAGCAGAGCAGGATATCAATTATGATGAGTCCATGGTAAAATATTATGGTAGGCACTTGTGTAAGCAGTTTATTTGGGGAAAGCCAACTCAATTTGGCTTTAAAATGTGGTGTCTAAATACTAAAGATGGCTACCTAATAAATTTTGACCCTTACCAGGAGAAAAATCCCAGATCAAATACAGATAATGAAATTTTATATGACAAAACTTCAGCGCAACTTCAAGTGATGATGAGGAAATTATCAGAAGACAAAAAAAGATTATCTTATAGAATTTATTTAGATAATTTGTTTTCAAGTGTACTTTTGTTAAGGGATATGAGAGAAAGTGGATATTTGTGCACTGAAGCAGTTAGAGATAATAGACTCCCAAAAGGCATACCACTTCCAGCAAAAACTGCTCTCAAAAAAAAAACCTGTACAAGGGGAATATCATTCCGTAATTGAGCGAGAAACTAGAATAGTATTTGTCAGATGGGTGGACAATAATATTGCTACAAGTACTACCACTTGTTATTTGACAGAACCAACGTCTCAGGTTAAAAAGTATTCCCAAAAAGAACAAAAATTCTGAATGTTTACAGACCCAATCTAATAGGTAAAAACAATGCGTCAATGGAAGGCACGAACTTGATGGACGAAAATATTGGGCGATATAGAATTGGCATACGTTCAAAGAAGTGGTGGTGGCCTCTGTTTACCTGGTTAATAGATACGTCCATTGAAAATGCTAGGGTTATTTTCAAAAAATCCGGAAGATCAATGACTCAGTTGCAATTCCGACGCGAGAAAGTCAATAATTATTTTGTCAAATACGGAGCTGCTTCAAAGGGTGCCGGTAGACCACCAGCTTCACTATACAGTTTCCAAAGCAACAGAGTAAGTGACCAACTTCGATACGATAAAATATCATCTGCTTATTAGCGTACCAGACAAAAAAAAGAAGACGCTGTGCAATGGAGGTATGTACTACAAGTGCAAAAACAAAGTATAAGAAATGTGATGTAGTACTTTGTTTAACTTGCAATGAGGGTTTTCATAGTAAATAAGGTTTATTTTTAGTTTTGTATAATTTTTTTAAATACTTTTTCATTTTGTCATGATTTGTAACAAATAGGTAGTGCGAAAGCCCAGCGTTACATAAATGTAACGAATGGTTTTGGCATTTCTGTAATAAACGTTTTAAACAAAACTGTCTTCTTGGTTTACATACATCAATTTTATTGTAAAAAAGTTTGAAAATTCAAACTGAAAGAAAAAAAAATTAAGTTGGGCTTTCATGGGTTAAGTAAGTTTGAAAACAAAACAACGGCTGTGTAAAAGAAGTATTTTTAATTAAAGGTATATTAACCTATCTTGATGTGGTGGTAAATGCTCTTATAATGAAAATAATACAAAAGTAATATTTCTATAAAAAAAAAAGGTAATTTTACAAAAAAAATACATTGATGTAAGCTAGCATTTTGTTCATGATTATGAAAAAAAGACTTATTAATGTTCAAAAGTTGTCTTTGGACAGTCGACTTGCTGATATACTTACTAAGTCTTTAGGAAAAATTAAATTTAAAAGATTCAGAACACTATCGGGCTTAGAAAATATAAATAATTTTTATGAGGACAATTAATGATTCGAGTTGTGTTATCTTTTTTTAAATCTGATTAGTTACAAAATCAAGTTGTGTTGAGAATTGATTTTATAGTCATTATTCAAATATCATCCCATTCTATAAATATTATGTTGATCAATTTATGTGTGCATATTAAAATTATACAGCTAAAAAGTATTATAATAATTTAAAATGAAGTTCCATGAATGTATTATAGAAGTAACAAGCAAAATATTAAGTTACCCTGTGTTCTTTATTTCAAACACCCATGTTGAGAATAAGTTTGTGGACATAGCAGAGCTATAACAGAAGAACATCATGAATATGGAATTCAATTAGTTTCTGCACTAATATAATATGATTTATCGTATAAGATGCCTTGCTGAAATCTGTGTACACATAATCGACCAGAAACACGTTTCTATACATTCTAATATAGATCTGTGTGACGCTACAAAACAACACAACACAGGGACGTACTCGTTATAGTTCAATACTAATCACAAAAGAGGAAAGGGCAAATAATACCTCTCCGGGTAGTCGGAGTCAACAGCGTCCATATGCCCTGGACCAACCCAGTACTGAGGCCGGGTGGGTAGACCATAAACAACCAGCCAAATGAGCGCCACCTAAATCTATAACAGCTGTACTCCGACGGGACTGAAATAGGAAATCCTCACGCTTACCTGTAACACCCAAATCAGCAAAAATTCTCCTCACACCTCACACTCGAGTAATACAAAACTATCTTTTACATACAGTATTGACACTTTACTACAAACATATAATATATTTATAACAACAGTAAACATATAAAAAGGCTCCAATTACCCACCCACTTGTTATGGTGTAATTTCCAATAAACAAACAGCAAATAACCTGATTGTATAACTCTTACTGCTACTTTTACTATTATATTTAACGCAATTCAGCCAACCTATTGAAACAAATCTGCGCCAAGATGGCAGAACAGAATGACTATTAAATAATGTTAAGGGTGGTATACCAGGATCCTCGTAGATTGACCCTTGAACGCTGAGGGCATTGGTATAGACTATAATTATACCTATAATGATCGGTGCATTGGCTAAACTTCACACACGTGTTAAAATTGTGCATAATGTAAATTACAAATTAGTAAATCTGAACCCACCCTATAATAAATGTGTAAACAAAACAGTCTTCAGTAAAGTGTTATTAAATGTAAAAAAAAGAAAAAAAATCTTCAACAAGCAATATCAACCAGACGGTTGCAGTAGAAAAATTAAATGTGGAACGACTCACCCACAGCTGCACTAGTCGTTGTAAGCTGATCTTAGCATAAGCCAACTAAGGGTTGCGACGGCAAAATAACGACTGGAGCTATTATTGGGGCTAAACTGAAAACTGCAGATCGAGACTGAAAACTGCAAACTGGGATTTGAAGACTTAGAACTTGGAACTTGGCACTTGGAACTTGGAACCCTAAAATTTATAACCTATAACTTCCATTAATATATTCACGACTTCTTACCGGTCAATTCCAGGTCCAGTACAAAACAACAAACGAAAAATGTACAAGTGGTCACCAAATACAACGGTCGAGGATTCACTTTAGATCTACAATAGCATAAAAGTTATCTATTTGAAAGATTCTTCGATACTTACGAATCGCCGAAATCCCAATAAGGAAATAAGAAAATTATTTCAAATCACAACGAATAATTTCCTTCAATTAATCCGCCAAAACCCTTTCAATAAAGGAGGAAATACAACGTTCCAACGGCGTAATTAAAATTGCTCGATTCGAATCAAGAGTGTAATCAAGAGTATTGTGTTGAGACCATCAAAGCTAGTCCGAACCGGTACCTGATAACACGGCGTGCTATCACTATTCGAATTCATACAATCTAATTTGGAAAGAATATACTTTTGAAGTACACTGCTAAATGCAAATGTCGTTATGAAAATTACGACCGTAACAACTCCCTTCTTACCCAAAAAAAAAAAAAAAAAAGCTAGCGCTGAGGTTCGAACTCACGCATAACCATAACAAAGACACCAAATCCGAAGTTTCTTCGCCTTCAAGTAACCTTTGACGACAAAAGTTACTCAAAGTACAGTAAAGGAACAAAACCGACAAAACTACTGAAGGACACCAAAGTGCGCAACGATCCCAAATACTGAAATCCAAAATCAATGAGCGGAACAGAACAAAATAACTAAACAACAGACAACAAAACTTAGTCAACGATCAGGACGGAGATCCTTGGCGTGCCACAATCCAACACTACGACCATCATCAGTCTCCAACTGATAAGTCCACGGAGAAACGCATTTAGATATAGTAAAGGGTCCTACGTACTTGGGTGCAAGCTTATTTGTAAAATAAACCGCGGCATCCGAGTGTACAAAATTTTGTGCCACACTTTTGGCCCACAACATAACTATCGGGCGGCGACGTAGGTCGTACACCTTTTTACTACGTACAAAAGCTCTGTCTAAACGAGCACGAATATCTTTAAAAACCTTTTCAAAAATTGGAGGTCGATCCACAGGAAGCACAGGATCTTGCCCAATGTCATCACTCACGGGACTTTGGGTAAATCGTGACTGTCACCCCTATGATGCATTTCACGACTAAAGTTCACGGCACGGCGTGAGACCAGTAGCCTCATGTCTCGACGTACGAACTGCGCATGCGGCTTTCTGAAGCAACGAAGCCCATGTACGTTGATTGTCTTTAACAAAAGAAGCCAATATAGTCTTCAGAGAACGGTGCTGTCGTTCGGCAGCATTCGGCTGAGGATGATAATTTGCCGTATGTCTGACCTTAACACGATAGGCATCCATCAGAGATTTAAACTGACGTCCCTGAAATTGATTGCCGTTATCACAAATTATGGTGACAGGGAACACCGAAAAAACAAAACACATGGTCCTCTAATAATTCAACAAGCTTGGATGAAGTAGCCTCTCTCATGGGGAGAAAAATACAAAACTTACTGAAATAATCCTTTACACTCAACACATACTTGTATCCGGAAGTGGATCTTGGAAACGGTCCAACAATGTCAACAAAATAAGTTCCCAAGGTCTTGAGATATCTGGGCGGCCCAAAAGGTGTCCAGCAGGTGGTTTCTGTTCAACCTTGCAAGCAATGCAAGTATGACAGTTACGCACATATTTTGCAACATCACTTTTGGCTTTCGGCCAAAAGTACCTAGAACTAATTCGATGGTAGGTTTTAAAAACACCTAAGTGGCCTGACGTAGGCTCATCATGATTATTACGCACAATCTCCAATCTATGGGACTTGGGGACTACGATCTTCCACTCAGAAGCAGCCGATTCTAAATCAGGGTATGGGGACTTACACTTTTGAATAAATTTGACCCATCAAATCGCCATAAGGGAAATCTAAGGATCTTTCGAAATCTGATCACACATTTTGTGAAACCAACGATCTTTTATATTTTTAAAATGTGGTTCCGGGTTACTAGGGGTCCGATCTGGTTAATAACAGGCACAAAACGAGATAAAGCGTCGGGGACAACGTTGTCTTTGCCACGACGGTGGACAATATCAAAACTGAATTGTTGTAAACGGACACTCCAACGCGCTAAACGACCAGCAGGGTCTTTTAAATTATCTAGCCAAAGTAAAGCAAAGTGGTCCGTAACAATCGTGAAGTGGGAACCTTCAACATAAGATCTGAACTTGCCGATAGCCCACACTACCGCAAGACACTCTTTCTCAGTGGCGGTAAATTTCCGCTCGCTAGGACTCAGAGATCTGCTAATATAACTTATCACCTTTTCGCCATCGGGTGAATTTGGGATAAAACAGCGCCCAAGCCATAATCACTGGCATCTGTTTGGATAGTAAATGGTAATTCAAAGTCGGGACAACTCATAATGGGAGCTGATACTAGGAAATTTTAATTTCAGTAAAAGCGGACTCGCATTCATCGGTCCATAAAATTTATGGCCCTTTCGCATTAATTTATTTATAGGGGCTACTACCGTAGAGAAGTTTGGAAGAAAACGGCGATACCAACCGCATAAACCCAAAAAGCGGCGGACTTCAAGAACGTTGCTAGGTTGAGGAAGATCCAAAATGGCCGAAACCTTTTCGGGATCAACGTGCAACCCTTCCTTATCAACGACGTAGCCTAGATATTTGATTTCGGGTCTACAAAAGTGACATTTCTGTCGAGCTACAGTTAAACCAGCCGATTTCAACCGACGGAAAATTTCTTTGGTTACTTCTAAATGTTTATTGAAGTCGTTAGTAGCAATAACCAAATCATCAAGATAGACGTATACGTAGGAATCGAGGTCAAGACCGATAACGCGGTCAATAAGTCTCTGCCACGTAGCGGGACTATTATGTAAACCGAAAGGCATTCGGTTGAACTCGAAGAGACCTCTATCGGGAACGCTAAAAGCAGTAATTGGGCGGGACGGTTCAGCTACCGGAACTTGCCAGTAGGCGCTTTAATATCAATCGAAGTAAGGTACTTGGCGTCGCGAAGTTTATCGAGGGTCGCTGAAACTAAAGGCAGGGGTAGGCGTCGCGTTCGGTGACCTTATTTACCTTCCGGTAATCAACACAAAACCGATAGCTGCCATCCTTCTTTCTCGCCATAACCACCGGTGACGACCAAGGACTTGAAGATGGACTAACAACACCTTGTTCTAACATGATGTCCAACTGGGAATTGACAATTTTTTTAAGGGTTGGAGACAAAGGGTAAAACCTTTGCTTTATTGGTTCAGCACTTGTTCTTATCACATGTTCTACCAAGTGAGTGCAACCTAGTGCGTCGGGCATATCTTTAAATAATTGTTCAATCGTCGAATTTAGTAGGGCTGTATGTTCTGGGTTAAGTTTATCATCCGATTGTATACTAAATAGGTTTGGTGTTACTGAAGAAAACTGCCATAGACCGTGGCGTAAGTCAGGTACAACACTCATACTAAACCAAAAATCGGTACCAAGAATCAACGGATCTGGTAACGGAAGGAATCACCAGAACTTTTATGCAGACAACTTTATTTTGTAATTTAATTGGTAAATTATAAGTGCCACTAATGTTACACATTTGACCATTAGCAACGCGGCATGCTTGAATGTTACTAGTTTGAAGTTTTATATTTAATTTACGGAGCTTGTCGTAACCAGCTTGGCCTAATATTGTGTGGGAGGCTCCACTATCAAGCAAACCGAGCATGGATATTCCATAGATGTCCACTTCGAGATAAGGACGTTCGTCGTCTATAACATTCGCCAAAACAAAATTAAGGGTGGCTTTAATAGTAGGGTTAAGATCGTTGTTGCGGTTATTTTTCTTAGACAGGTCGATCGGATTCGGGGTTGACACAGAGCACGCAGACCGATCTATCGGCGGCCCAATTGTCCGTTTCCCGAACACTGGGGACAATTTCGTACGGTATAGTTGGCAGTACCGCATTTAAAGCAGCGTAACTTCCTTGGTTGAAGGCATAATCGAAATGGGTGCCCTTCTTTGTCGCAATTCCAACACTTAATGGCAACCAAGTTCGGTTGGATCTGGTTCACCGGTTGAATTGGTGTCTCGGAAAACTCATAATTTAAAAATGGATTGGTATTGTTCACGTTAGTATTAACAAAAGCATAGTCGGGACTACTGTCCTCGATTTGACACAAAACTGCTTTGTGTTTCGATTTATGGTAAGCTAAATCAGGTTCAAGTAAACCTTGTAAATTTGACGGGGGTGGGCGGTATTGCCTTGCCCTCAAGTGGGTTTCCTCAAGAGTTTGCCCTAACCGTGATAACACCGCAATAAAACCACGACCCGCCGTTATAACGAACGTGCTAATCTGAGCATGGTCAAACCGCAACTGCCTTGTTCTTCGCGCAAGCAACCCCTTCTTCTTTCAACAATGTAAGGATGGTTGCTCGTCGCTACCATAAACTGCCCGCGAGCACCAAATCACATACTTCACAATAACTCAATTAATAAAGTCAAAGATGCAAGCAAAAGCGTATGCAACATTATCTTAAAAATAAAACTAAAGATAATAATCCTCGTAATAACCCTTCAAAAATTATTAACATAAAAAATTTCTACTCAGACCAAACTAATTACTAAGTATCCGATTCAATAGGAAGAATCACAATTTTAGACACTGAAGTGACAAAAGTGTCATTTTTAGTTTTTAAGTGAACAACTCTAACTTTATTCTCTTTACCTGGTATAACCTTAATTATACGTGCTATCGCCCACTCTAATGGCGGTAACTTATCAATTTTAATAAGAACTAACATACCTTCTTTTACATTAGGCATAACCTTTTTTCCATTTTGGTCTGTTTTGCAACTGGCCTAAATAGTCCCTAGACCAAGCCTTCCAAAAACTATATTGTAATTGAGTACAAAGTTTCCAAAATTTAAGTTTGTTTATTGGCACATCTGAAACATTACCTTCTGGAATACAAGCTAAAGATCCACCAATTAAAAAATGGCTTGGCGTTAAACAAGACAAGTCTGACGGATCTTCAGTAAGGGCACACAATGGCCTTGAGTTCAACATGGCTTCTATTTGAATACAGACCGTGTTAAATTCCTCATAAGTCAAATTAGTCAGTCCAATTACTCTTTTAAATGATATTTGAACCCTTTATGTTACTCTCCCACAACCCCCAAAGTTTGGGCTATATGGTGGGATAAAGACCACTTTATACGAAATTCCCTATATAACTTTGAAACTGCTGATTAGTTTTTAAACAACTGTATAATTTCCTCAACTCATTATCAGCTCCTTTGAATGTGCTCCCGTTGTCACTAAAAATCATTCGTGGTACACCTCTCCTACTCACAAACCTCTTTAAAGCATTTATAAATGTCTCAGTTTTCAAATCTGACACTACTTCTAAATGAATTGCTTTTGTTACAAAACAAACAAAAACTGCTACATAACCCTTTGTAAGAATCACTCTTCTGACTCTTGATTGCTTAATATAAATGTGTCCAGCAAAATCCACCCCAACTTTCTCAAACGGCCGAGCTATGTTCACTCGATCGTACGGCAAACTGCCCATTAGCTGCTTAGAAGCTTCAGAATTTAACTTCCAACAAATTAAACATTTAGCAATAACACTCTTAATTTCTCTAGTAGCATTTAATATCCAATATTGCTGTCTCAAAACTGACAATGTTAACTTTACACCGGCATGCAACAACCGTAAATGTTCGTTATTTATAATAATTTTTGTTATAAAACTTTTAGTAGGTAAAATTATTGGAAATTTATGTTGAAACGAAAGTGCACTGTTATGCAGCCTCCCTCCTACACGCAACAATCCTTGCGAATCCAAAAACGGATTCAGTGATAATAATTTCGAAGTACAAGATTTACCTGCTTTAATTTCTGCAATCTCTTTTGTAAAATACTCCGTTTGTACTTGTTTTAATATAATCGTACGCGATTCATCTATCTCTTCTATTGTTAAATTACTCGTTTTCTTGTTAGCTTTATTCCTACAATTGTAAATAAAACGCAAACAATATGCCAAAACTCTTTTCATTTTCATAAAATTTGAAAACTTTTCGAACAATGTCAATTTATCTTTACTCTGGACTACAACATTCACTACGGGCTATATTTCTGGTAACATTTCACTAAACTCGGACGGCCAAAGGTATTTGTCAACTGTACAATCAAGTGTCCCTAAAAATTCAGGACCCTTCCACCACAAGATACAATTTTCTATATTGTGTGGTAAAACTCCTCTCGAAACAAGATCAGCAGGATTTTCATTAGAACGGATATAACACCACATAAATTCGGACGTTAATTCCTGAATCAATTTAATTCTATTGGCGACATAAGTATTAAGTTTCCAATATTCTATTTTCAACCATGCTAATACAATTTTTGAATCGCAAAACAAAAAAACCTTTTGTATTTTATCCTTCAGCATACCAAAATTCGATTTATTAATCTTGCTAATATCAATGCCCGTTTAATTCTAACCGCGGAATGCTTGTTTTATTTTTCAACGAATTTATTTTTGATTTGAAGCTAACAATTTTATTTCCACTGTATTACTGACCGTAACTACTCGCACATAAACACAAGCACCTTGTGCAATTTGCGCGTCACAAAATCCAACAAGTTCAATGGAAACAGCCTCGGAAAATTTAAATATCTATCGATTTTAATTGCTGGCATGCACCTTAATCCCTGTGAAAATGATTCCCATTCCTCTTTCAATTTATCAGGTAATTCTGTGTCCCAGTCCAGACCTGCAGTCCATATTTTTTGCATCAATAATTTTGCCACAGTAATAACTGGAGCTAAAAAGCCAAAAGGATCAAATAACCTGGCAATAAAGCCCAAAACAAATCTTTTGTTGCATATTGCAGGAACGGTTTTCATTCCACAACTCATTGTAAATTGATCCGTATTTACATCAAACGATAGACCTAGGGTTTTTAAAATACTCCCCTTTTCATTAGTAATATTTGTTTCTTCAAAATGTTGAAGTTGTCGTGGAATATTTCGTACTAATTCCACATGGTTGGAACACCATTTATGTAATTCAAATTTAGCTAAACCCAGTAATTTTATAAGTTCAGCTTGAGCTTGCAACAAACTTTCCTTATGATCTGCACCAAAAGGCAGTCATCAACATAAGTATTAAACGCAAAATAAACGAAGCTAAGGGAAATTCTGTTTCTCCTCAATAGCTAATTGTAATAAACATCTCGTTGCTAAATGAGGACTGGATTTCAAGCCGAAGGCAACCGTTTAAACTGCATAACCTGCAGCGGTCGATTTCTACTCTCTCTCCAAAGAAAATTTAAAAGTTTTCTGTGTGCGGGTTCTATCGAAATTTGCAAATACATCTGTTTTATATCAGCCATACAGACGTACCTATAAGTACGGAATAAAAGCAAAATGTCAAATAACTCAGGCTGAACAATATCTCCATTGCACAAAATACTGTTCAAAGAAACACCAGTTTTGTAGTGGCACTACCGTCCATTACAATTCTAAGTTTCGTCGTAATTTTGTCATCTCTTACTACACCATGATAAGGCAAAAAATACCAATTCTCATCATGTAATGTAAAGGGATCAACCTCCACATCTTCTATAAAACCTCTACTTAGAAATTCCTTAATAAATTGCGAATATTTCAAATATAAACTTTCATTTGCTACAAATCGTTTTTCTAAGTTTTCAAAACGTTTGAGTGCCATAGAAACCGAATCTCCCAATTGGAACTCTTCTAAATTTACTTTTAAAGGCAAATTGACTTGGAACCGCCCGTCAACTCTTGTAAATTTATTTACAAAACACTGTTCTGCTATTTCATTTTCAGTCAGCGATTCTTGGTCATTTTTAATAAAAACATTTTCAGTTTCCCAAAACTTTTCCATCAACTGATTTAAATTTTCATCAGCATCAATTACCGCACTATGTAACGACACTGCGTGCAAACTAGCACCACATCTTACTTTTGTAGTGAACGGCACTTTTCCACTCACAAAGTAACCAAAATAAGAATTCTGAAAATTAGGCTGATCTATACCCATTTTTATATTTTGCGGAAGCAAAACCGAGAAAAAAATATCTGCACCTAAAAGAATGTCTACCTCAGCTGACTTAAAAAATTTGTCATCAGCCAACGGCAAACCCCTTGGAAATTTAAAACTGCTGAAATCAAAACTTAGTTGAGGCAATTCAACTGTAATTTTCGGAATAACCTCGAAATCATGAGAAATTTCATAATTCCCATATCTCGAACGAATCGACAAGTCGATCTATTCTGAACACTCTGTCGAATTATCACAAATACCAGAAATTTGAGTTAATTTCTTTGTACGACAAGTGTCTAAACCCAATTTGTCATGCAATTTAACTGTAACAAAACTAGTCTGTGAGCCTGAATCTAACAAGGCTCGTGCCGAAAGTAATTCACCTTCAGCGTTTTTTACTAATATTGATGCCGTAGGCAATAAAACAAATTCTGAAATAGTAGACTTTACTTTAGTTATCCCCTGAGCAGCTACCACATTATCTACCGCATTTAACTGAACATCCTTATGCAAAAATGTGTGATGCTCCTTGGATTGGCATATGAAACATTTGAGATCAACAGAACAGGGTTGACCCACATGTACATTTAAACATATTTTACACACTTTGTTTTCCAAAATACACTTTTCCCTTTCCTGCATGCTTGCATTTTTAAATTGATCACACCTAAAAATTGGATGACCTCCATGCTTGCAAAATTTACAATTTACTGAGTTTGAATTAACTCTTTGTCTGCCTTTCTCAATTTTTTGCTTAAAAGATTTACCAGAATTCGGTACAGCAGTAATAGTGTTAGTTACAGGTTTAAAATGTGTTTGCTTATTAATTGTTTTACTATTATTTTGAAGTTTGACACTCGATGTAGTTAATTCCGAATTCAAAGCCCTCCTATCTAAAAATTCTAAAAGTTCTTCCAAATTAGCCCTAGAATTAGGTTTCTCTCATTTTGATAAGCTCGATTGCTAGAAATGTCTAGCTTGGAAAGTATAAGATGAACTATCATAGCATCCCAAATTGATTCCCTAAATTTTTAGATAAGCTACAGTTTGCCTTATTCTGGCTACAAAGTCCCGTAACATACCGAGTCATTACAATTTGCAATTGATAATTCCATTAAATCTTTGATATGACAATCAATAATCAAATAATCATCCTTATACCTTTTTTGTAAAATATTCAGTGCCGTAGTATAAGAATTATTTTCCACGGGCAACGCAGAAATTAACCGCAATGCCTCATCCCTTAGATGTTTGCGTAAATACATTAATTTTTCGATATTTTCCAAATTTGGATTTTTATCAATAAGAGTTATGAAAAGCTCAAAAACGATTTAAAACCTTGAATTTGCCCGAAAATACAGGTAATTGTAAGGCTTCCAATTTAATATTTCCTTTGACAACATTATTTGTGCTATCACTAGAAGATCCCTCAGACCTGCCCTGCAATTTTAACAATCTTTTAAACTTAGCGTAAGTCGTTGTATACAATTTTTCAACCACCTCTGCTTCATCAAAATTATCTTCTACTTCAAATTCTTGCAACTGACAACAAACATGCATAAATTCATCAAAACTACTTTTAATAAGCTCGAATTTAATATTTATTTCTTCAAAATCTAATTCCGCAATAGACATCGCTTCTGCCTCCAGGACGTAAAAATTCGCCCTAGTTATGTTATTCTTCAAAAATGAACGTTCACCTAACAAAGTCTTTTTACCCTTTGTCATGATGATAAATATAAATTTTTCACTCACACAATTTTAATTGCAATGAGTAACCTAATCTTTCTTGCTACCAGTATGTAATAAGTAAATATACTTGCAGTTCGTACAAAACCCAACTATTAGTAATTTTGTGTAAAACGGAAATTCCAGAACCAACACATTAAAATATAATTGCTTGTTTGGCTTACCTTTCTTATCTCCAGGCGAATACAGCTGTATACTATACCTTGCCGACAGTATAATGATGTGCAGGTGCCTTTTGTCTATCCTTATTTACCGCACAGACAACAAACGAAATGAAAGCTTCTAATTCCTTGCATACACAATTCAAGTTAAAACTTTGTTTTCACTGATATGACCGTTTGGAATTAATCAGCAAAACTTTATACAAATTTGTAAAGATATGACCATCTGTAATTAAATCAATACAAATTCGCACTGCACTATTTTTAATTTTAAAACACTTAAAATTCTTTCCAATAATATTTTGAATGCTCAATCGGATTGTTTATAATATGGCGAAAATTAATACCACATCCGACTTAATTAAACAATCATTTAAAACACGTAATAATTCACTACGCATCCGCTATCACGAATGGACCAATAAATATGATAAACACGAATTCTTATCACTCAATTTAGCGACTCCATAGGCTCGTATTTCACCATATTTGAGTTGTGCTTAATTAAATAAAAAAGCTTGAAAAATAACTCGATAATTGTGGACTGTATGTTTATTAAAAAAATTGAATAAATTGAATTTAACATTACCGTGCAACACAACACATGTGCATCGATAAATAAATTTATAATACAAATTTTAATGTGAGAGCAATAAAACCACGACTCGCCGTTATAACGAACGTGCTAATCTGAGCATGGTCAAACCACAACTGCCTTGTTCTTCGCGCAAGCAACCCCTTCTTCTTTCAACAATGTAAGGATGGTTGCTCGTCGCTACCATTAACGTCTTATAAAATTGCATCATTCAACAAAGAGTTAGCTTGATTTAATATCTTATAAAAAAATTCGTCATGTTCTTTAAAAATCATACTACATGACCTCAAAATAACTAGATATTTTTAAAGTAGCGCAAAATAACATATCGTATTTATATTGGATAGCTACATATTTTTGACATCATTTGTCAATAACAACTTTTTCAGTTTAGTCACTACTGTCTGCTTGTGAAACGATTACGATAGGCAAACTACATAACCATCTTTAAAATTTTGTAAAGTTACAAGTTTAGTACGGGATCTTTCTTTTTCTAAATGAATTTTAAGATAACTAAATCAAGATAAAATTTCATCCTTTGATCATTCGTAAAACATTTAAATAAATATAACTGGAATTAAAGATTAAATGTCACTCACGTGCCGAAGTACAGTTCAATCAAAAAAATTTGACCTTTTAGACTACAGCCATATAACACCAGATGTGGACTATTCCATATACATCTGCGATGCACGCAACAGGAAACATGCCATTACGACTGAATTTAAAGCTGGAATTATAAAAGATCTTCTGAACAAAATACAGTATTGCCCGAAATAAACAGTACTGAAATTGTAATTGTTTTGTATATTTAAAAAATACATATTATTGACACTTTATTATATGTTCTAAATGTGCACCTCCTCGTTCGAGACAGACTTCATAACGATGTTCTAAGTTTCTGGTCATGTTATTGAATAAGGGTTGTCTCAGGACTGCAAAGAAGACTCTAACGGCATCCTTTAATTCATCGATGGTTTGTAGTGCCCGTTTGAAAACGGCATTTTTAGCCATGCCCCAAATGTATGCGTCTGGAGGTGTGAGGTCTGGAGAATGTGAAGGATAAGGGAAGTCAGTAAATCGTGATATGAATTTGCTTGGAAAATGTTCTTGAAGAAATTGACGACTGCGGCAGCAGTATGGCAAGTTGCCCCATCCTGCTGAAAAATTGGTTTCGAAATGCCAAGTTACGTGCACGACAGAATTGACGTAGATCAGGGATAAATCGTGTTAAAATTTGTCTGTACCTCTGTTGATTAAGTGTGACTTGCCTACCATTCTCTTCGATAAAGTACGGACCAATGATTCCGTGTCCGGAAACAGCACACCAGACACTCACTTTTTCACTATGTAAAGGAACCTCTTGAACCTCATCGGGTCTGGCAAAGCCCAGAAATCGATTTGTGCGACGATTCACATAGCCTGACAAGTGAAAATGTGCTTCGTCTGAAAACCAAACATTTTTCAAAAATTCATGATTTTCATACTGCAACGCGAGAATTCTGGCGCAATATTCCACTCTACTGCGATAATCCCGAGGATGTAGTTGTTGATGTACCTGAATCACATACGAAAATGTACCCAGCTCCTTCAGGATTCTTTGAAAGGAAGTTCTTTTAAATCAAGTTGTAACGCTGTCCTTGCCTGGCTGACTTTCGGATTTTCTAAGATTTGCTCAAAACACGTTCATGGTTATTGTTGTTGTTAACTGTCCTGGGACGCCCCGAGTTTCCTTTTCGTTGGCACAATACACTATCTGTATTTCTAAACTTTTCAATAACCTTCAAAATTACAGCATTACTTGGAGAACGTTTATTAAACCTTTGTGTGAATTGATCAGACACGTATAGCAAACTTGCACCATTACGTCGGCCGATTCCGTATGAACGAAAATAATGCTCTACCAGAAACACTTTCTCCTCTGTACTTAACACCATTTTTAACAATTAGGCCCTACTAATTACTTGTTTGAGGTTTACTTGACAGGTCTATACTAGCTAACTTGAGTGTGACAGCGCACGCATAAAAACACCGCCAACTTAGTTTCAGTACTGTTTATTTCGGGCAATACTGTATTATCTAACCAAACCAAATCTCCATTAAGTATGTCCTATTATTTTCTTGTATTTTAAATCTCAAACTAAATTTTCATTTCAGTAGTATTTATGGTATTGATGATATTGCACTACGAGGAAAGCCTTAATAAAATTTATCTAATTAATTATACCAACTGTTTTAATGATGGGAGGACTTCTATCTTCTTCGGCCTGCAGAAATCAACTAACTCGCTAAAGGTGGAATACAAAATAAAACCATCACCCAACAGCTGCCAGGAACCACAATCAGACACGAAGATTAAATTAATTAAACTTTTTTACGAACCGTATTGCAGACCATGTGCTTGGATACCATTTTGACCTTTCTACGCTGCAGATAGCAGCTTACCTGTTCAAACGCTGATAGAAAAGTGACACGAAATAACAGACTGACGATTCTTATTATAGAAACTTAGACCTCTAAAGCGAAAGAGCGCATAATCCATTATATATTTTATGAATTATTTTAAGTGATAAGATATTTATAAATTATATTTTTATTTTATTGAGACATTATATTAGATTAATAATGAAAGTGTAACTGAGTAAAAAAAAATACGTTACATTATATTTACTTAATGTTGGTATAACATCATATGTATAACAGAATAAATCAAAAACCCAAAGATGTATATGTGTGTATGTATGTAAATTATTCATATCCCTTCAAATGTTTAACATAACCTCTATGAACACATTACCCGTACAAAAACAAATTTTAAAGTTAAAATTAAATATCATAATCAAAATATTTAATACACGGCAAAAAAGAATACTTACCAAGATTCCAGTAATTCTTCAACTTAGAAAACCAGACATCAGTATCTTCGTCCATCTGCAAATTCACTATTATCATATTTGACTGTAGATTTAAGTCGACCAACTTTTGAGAGCTATTGCTACTTGAAACCATTGCAGGAATTTGTTGAACTGTGTGATATGACTTGCTTATATTACTGTTGTTAGAAAATACTGAAAGATCCCTTTCACGATCACGAAATCTTAAAAATTTCAATTTTAAATTATAGATTTATATTTAGTCAGGCAATAATACAAATTTAAAATTTACTGATAACTAAATACGAGTAAGAAGATCATCATCAAAATGTACCAAATCCTTTTATTAAATTTTTACAGGAAGTAC
>JARFIW010000501.1:20000-74134 GCA_036346225.1 Platerodrilus igneus | reverse complement strand
TGGAACACTCCACGCTTCGTCAAACCAAGTTAACTTCGCTGCAAACCAAGAAGAGGTCCAATAGTCTTGCAAGTCATTTTATATAACGCGATAACAATCGAACAAAAAAAACCCTCGTGGATGTTATCTGCCTGCATTGTGGCTTAGTCGGAAGTATTGAGTTGCAGCTACACAAATACTGCACTGAACTGGACGACTAAACAATTTTTCTACATACAACTTGTTAATCAAAATGTTAATTTGCATTTACAATCACACAAAAGGAAATGATAATTTAAAGGAATATATCACCTACCTTTCACTGGTTGTAGTGGTTGATTGTACTTGCACTGCTATCAGATAATTATGGACTGTATGTATAATGTTCACTAATTGTTGCTAATTACTGATGCTCGATGCACCGAACTAAATCACGAACCAAAGCCAAGCGAGAACGAAGTTGAATTGTCGTCCACTCGTACATTACCAACCCTTTTATGTCGTTGCACTAAAGGTAGGGATAATGGAGGGTTTCTAGGTGGGAATAGTTTAAGGACTTAAATTAATTGTGATTGGCATACTACACTACAACCAAAATACTTATAAAGCCTTAACATACCGCCCACCAAAATAAGTATTAGGAACTTATTTTCTAAGTGTGTCTAAACGAGCAAAAAAAAAAAAAATATATATATATATATAATCGTAAATTTAAAAGTTAACTTACCCTAATATACTAACTATAATACTAAGTTGCCTCTGAAATGGGAGAGGGCACAATTTTACCACGGCCTTTTAAATAGTCCCTGGGATGTTGCCACGGTAGCCACACGACAAACATTGTCCTTTCCATAATGCAACGTATGTATACGTCCCATTTTCCACTGTAATGGAGACACTCGAGTATCCTTAATCAACACCAACGTTCCCACCATTAACGAATAATTAGCAGAAAACCATTTGGTTTTCTGTTGAAGTGTGCAGGTACTCCAAATGCCACCGTTTCCAAAATGATTGCTGAATACGTTGAACCAGTTGCCAACGATTTAAAGAAGATAGTTTCAGATCTAAGACATTAGGGTCGGGAATGACAGACACTGGTTCTACGTTCAGAAAATGACCAGGACTTAAGAATGAAAAATCAGTGGGATCGTTACTCATTGGACATAAAGGTCTGGAGTTTAATATGGCTTCAATTTGAGCAAGAATGGTGTTAAATTCTTCGTACGAGAGAATTTGTTCGCCTACCACCTTCTTGAGATGGGACTTTACAGATTTTATCCCAGCTTCCCACATTCCCCCAAAGTGAGGAGCCGACGGAGGATTAAAAACAAAGTAAATACCTTCCGTTTCAGATGACTGCTTCATATATTCGATTAGTTCCCGAGATGCTCCGATAAAATTTGTTCCACAGTCACTATGAATTTGCAAGCATTTACCTCTGCGTGCTACAAACCGCCGTAAAGCTGCAATAAAGGCTTCTTTAGATAGGTTTGATGCCAACTCCAGATGTATCGCTTTTGTACTAAGACAAACAAATAAACAAACATAGGCTTTCAATGATTTGGCACCTCTAATACGATTCATGGTGATAGAAAAGGGTCCACCGTAGTCTACCCCAGTATGTAGAAACGCTTTACCGGCAGTAAGTCTGCAGGGGCAAGTCGCCCATAGGAGGGCATAGCGAAATAGGTTTTGACGAAAACATCGAATACAAGAGTTTAGGCACTGTTGAATAGCCCTTTTTGCAGACAGAATCCAAAAATTTTGTACTAACAAAAAATGAGTAGTTCTAAGTCCAGGGTGTAAATATTTCGTATGGCAATCTCGAATAATGAGCTCTGTCACCCGGTGTGACCGAGGAAGTAGCAAAGGAAATTTTGTATCATAAGATACGTCTGCATTTCGCAACCGGCCGCCCACCCTTAACAACCCATCACTGTCAAGGAAAGGACTGAGAGGTCGAAGTTGTTTATTACTAAGTTTTCCTTTCGAATGATATCAATGTCCTGACTGAAAACTTGTTCTTGAACCCGTTTTATTAATAAATGAAGTGCATACTGTTCGGGGGAGACCAATAATTGTTCTAAGTTTCGAATATCCAAATTTGCACGAACTTTCAAGTTACGAATGAACTGACAAATATATACCAGAATCCTGCATATTTTTCGCAAATCTGAAAATTGATTTACCATCGAGTCTACGAAATGATCTGCAACGTGTATATTAAGGGATAAAGTTCTTTTTCAATGTGCATCTGAGTGTGATCTGTAAGAGTTGGTTCCATATGAGCAGGCCAATTCTCTTTAGGTAATAGTAACCATGGTGGAGCCGTCCACCACAAAGGATGATTAACAAGCTCAGCAGCTAATAATCCTCTTGATGCACAGTCAGCAGGATTATCCTGTGATTTAATATGATGCCACGATGATGGAGCCACTCGTTCTTGGATATGCGAGACACGATTGCTAATAAAGGTCTTCCAATTATACGACGAAGATCGAATCCATGCTAATGCTACTGTGGAATCTGACCACGCAAATGTATCGTCCAATACTAAATTATCTCTATACGTATTTTGCACATACTCGACCAAGTTCGACAACAACACTGCACCACACAATTCTAATCGAGGTAATGATATACGATTGGTTGGTGCGACCTTAGATTTGGCACAGACCATTGATACTTGGATGTTCCTTTCTCATCGACACAGCGGAGATAAACTGCTGCTGCATATCCAGCTTCCGATGCATCACAAAATGCATGAATTTGTACAGTTTGATAGTTATCGCAAAGAATCCGTCGAGGAATTTCAATTTTCAATAACTCGGGTAATTGTTGAAGATACAGATTCCATTTTAAAACAATTTGTTGGGAGGAAGTTCATCCCAGCCAATTCCTAATATCCATACAGATTGAATCAAATGTTTTGCGAAGAAGACCAATGGTGATAATAACCCCAGAGGGTCAAAGATCCTTGCAATTTCCGAAACCATATTCCTTTTGGTACAAGGCCGATCAACGATATTAAGATTGTAAAACAACACATCACTCAATGGTTGCCATTGCAGTCCTAAAATTTTTTGAGAAGTATTGTTTACCTCTTCAAACAAAAATGCTTGCTGATACCGAACGGAATCAGGTAAATGGCCAATGACACTTGGCACGTTGCTATTCCACTTTCGCAACATAAAACCACCTGATTGGCAAATTTGGTTTAATTCATACACGAGTCGTTTGCCATCCTCTATCGAATCACACCCTGTAATCAAATCATCCACGTACGTATCCGATGCTAAAATCTTGGAAGCAATAGGAAAACGTAACGATTGACTTTGCAAGTTCTTGAATTACACGCATGGCTAAAATGGTGATGATGTGATGCCGTATGTAACAGTGTTTAGCTGATAATCGATAACAGACTCCGAGGACTTAAATCTCCAAACTATACGTTGATAGTCTCGATGGCTAGTAGAAATAAGAATCTGTCTATACATTTGCTTAATGTCCGCAGTTAAAACTACAGAATGTAAACGAAAGTGTAATAACAACTCCATGATATCTTTTTGAAGAGGGGGGCCTGCGAGTAAATGATCATTTAAAGACCCTCCACTTTGAGCGCTGGCTGAAGCATCAAATACGACACGAAGTTTTGTAGTTGTACTGTCTGGTTTGAACACGGCGTGATGTGGTATGTAATATACCGGCGATAATGTAGACGATCGAGTTGAATCCGATACAATACGAGACATGTGACCACTATCGATATAATTCTGCATAAATTCTCTGTACGAATTATACAGTTGAGGATTTATTTCCAAACGGCGTTCTAGTGAAAGAAATCTTCGAAGTGCTATTTCGAGAGCCAGCAAATAGCGGTTCAGGACCATTGAAAGGTAACAAAACAATAAAACGACCGGTGTCATCCTGCTTGTGAGTGTCCACAAAATGCCTTTCACAAATTTCCGCATGAGGAGATAATTTGTTAGAATCTGGAATATTTTCCAGTTCCCAAAATCGAGTAATGTTAGCATCTTCTACAAGTGCAGCTAATGATATACGAGATGTAACAGAAGAAAGAACCTTCCTGTTAATATCCACCCAAAGGTAGTGTGAATTGCCACGGGTTCTTCTAGTGACCCAATGCGAGTTGCGTTTAATAAAACACGCGCGAACAAATCTGCACCTAACAATAAATCGATATGGCTAGGTTTGTCGAAGTCCGAATCTGCTAAATCTAATCCAACTATGTGAGGCCAACTATTTGGTGAGATCCTTGATGAAGGAAGGGTTCCACAAATGTCTGGTAAAACAAAACAATCAATACTGTACTCTGGAACAGTTTTACCTTGAGGACTAATTTTACACGATACTTGTCCATACGCATGAGAAGCAGATAGACCTAAGCCTTCAACCTTCATTGAAATATTCGATTTTCTTAAACCTAAGCGTCGACAACACTTATCAGTCATGAAATTTTCCATTGATGCACTATCTACAAGTGCTCTTACTGTCTGAACTTTACCAAACCCATCTGTAATTGAAATTCTTGCGGTGCCTAATAACGTCATTGTGTTGGACGATCTAGATGATAACAACGTACTTGTAGTAGTGTTGCAGGTGGGTTCGGGAAGTTGATCTGTTGCCTGAGTGATTGCAGGTTTCTGTGCAACTGTAGGGTTTTCAAAGTGCAATAAAGTATGATGACCCCTTGCACACTTTTACAAACAAGTTTGGAAGAGCAGCGTGTAACCATATGAGAGTTGCGAAGACAATTAATGCATAAGTGTTTGTCTTTAACAAAGTTATAACGGTCTTGTGGCGATTTATTCAGAAACATTTCACATTGGTATAAGTTATGAGTACCACTGCAAAGACTGCATTTCTGAGCGAATGAAGTTGTTACGAATGACTTTCGAACTTGGGGTTTTGAATATTCAAAGGAACGTTTAGAAGGTACACTAGATGATATGGTTTGTTTAACGGACGTATTAAATTTGGACGGTGTATCGGAAACAACCATATTGCTAATTTCTAATGCCTTGCAATGTTTTTCTAGAAATAATTTTAATTGATCATAAGATGGAATGTCTGATGTATTTTCTAATTCAAATGTTTTCAACAGATTTGTATCTACCTTTTTGATAACAAATTAAACAATACGAAGTCGAGCAAATCAATCTTAGTTTGACGTAAGCTTGATATATTTTCCGTAAAGCAATTAAGCAATTCTCTTAAATCTGTATGTGAATTAAATTTTGCTTTTGGTGACGATTCTAAAGCATTCCAATGCGTGTTTGCAATTAAACGTTTTGAATTAAACCGCTCCACAATAATTGAATAAGCTAGCATATAATTATTATTCGAAATTTGCAAATGTCTAATGAGTTCTCTAGACTTAAAATCCAACGCATCAATTAAAAATAGAACTTTTCGATCGGTAGCAATTGATTATTTTCATGAACTAAATTATTAAAAATTGAATAAACTCTTGAAATGTTCTATTTTTCCAGAAAATTTTTCATTTCTATCCGAGGGAGACGAATATTAGTACATGAGCCGATGCTAGTAATATTTTCAGTCAAGCATTTTTCAGCAGTGGATATATTATCAAACTGAGCTTTAATAATTTTAATGTTTAACAAAGACCTATCTATTTCAATTCTTAGTGTTGTAATTGCATTTAATAATTCAGAGTTGTCCTCATCCAATATGCACGTTTTATAAGCAGTATCTACATCGTTTTTGATATCAAAGGCGCTTTCAGCCATAATATTAACAGAAATACAATTGCCTTTAATATGCTCCAATTTATCTATCGCACCAGATATATCAGATAATCTATCGAGTGCGGCCTTTAAATCCACTATCAACCTATCCGATGAAATATGTGCCATCCTAACGAACAAGGTTACTAATATCGATTTTATATTGATTTCAGCTACAAAAATGAAGGGTTTGTTCACCTAATAATAGGATATACCAAGGGTAATGTTGAACTACCTGTTAAAGAATTTTTACTACAACGTGCCTAACGGGAGCTTGCAAGTTTCAATATGACAAAGAGCAAAGGGTTTTATTCTACCCGGTTTTACGAATACCTGAATTCTCTAGCGAACTTGAATTACAAGTTTAAAATAACTGTATTGCTTAAACACTTTTCTGACTACAAATTCTTACGTTAACTATCCCTAAAATTTACAAAGATTTGTCATTTTAAGGCTTTATAAGATTCTGTATCAGTACAAAATTTCAAATTTAATGCGAGATTGCATCTACTATAAGTTAGTTTACACAATTGAGTATGAAACTTGTGGTATGACTACACTTTTATTCTAAATGCGGTCAACCCCTAATTTAAGCGAAGAGCAATAAACAATGTAGTTAAATTGAATGCCAAAATGCCAATAATAAACCAATTAATAAGCCAAATATTTGCTCAAAGGACCAAAAATGTTAATCAAAATGTTAATTTGCATTTACAATCACACAAAGGAAATGATAATTTAAAGGAATATATCACCTACCTTTCACTGGTTGTAGTGGTTGATTGTACTTGCACTGCTATCAGATAATTATGGACTGTATGTATAATGTTCACTAATTGTTGCTAATTACTGATGCTCGATGCACCGAACTAAATCACGAACCAAAGCCAAGCGAGAACGAAGTTGAATTGTCGTCCACTCGTACATTACCAACCCTTTTATGTCGTTGCACTAAAGGTAGGGATAATGGAGGGTTTCTAGGTGGGAATAGTTTAAGGACTTAAATTAATTGTGATTGGCATACTACACTACAACCAAAATACTTATAAAGCCTTAACACAACTCATAATTAAACATGAAACTCGATCAGAATACTTCCATGTTTATGGGAATTAATTATGCTGTCAAGATCTCTACTTGTGACATTGACATAATAACCATCTCACTATAGACATCGGAAGGTTACTAAGATGCGTTCACATTACGCGATGTGGAAACAATCTCAACTTCTCTAACTGCAAAATCGGAAATTACTCAGGATAGTTGAGCTAACCTAACCTCAATTGAAACGTTAAGAAATAAACCGTTACAAACCCTAGAATCCAATTCACATTAGAATACAAAAAAAAAACAATTCTATCGATTATATCGACCTAAAAATTACTAAAACCACCAAAAATTTCATCTTCGACATATACAGAAAACCCACACAAGCAAACCATACAATACACGAATCCTCATGTCACCATAACCAACACAAAATGGCAGCATATTATAGGTTTGCCAATACACTAATTAACATACCGATGGATAATAGAAACGTTTTCGAAAAGAAAAAACTTCTAGAGTCCATAGCCCTAAAGAACGGATATAATCCCAACATCATTCATTCTATTAATTAAAAAAAACACAATAAAAAACTAAAAGAAGATGCCTATCCTAATATTAATAAACCGACAAAAAATTTATCTGCATACCTTTCATAAACAACAACCTTAACAAAAACAGACAGAAATCATTAAAAAAATTTATCCCCGATATAAAAATAACCTACCGCTCACACAAAAACCTCAACCTCTATTTTAACAACACTAAAGACACTACACCAAACCTATCAAAAAGTGGCATCTACAAATTAAGTTGCTCTCAATGTAATACGTCATATATAGGCAGAACTACTAGAAACCTTGACACCAGAATTAAAGAACACAATAACAGATCCACCCAATCAGCATTTGGCCACCACTTACTCGAACATAATCACAAATTCAATAAAAACAAAGACGCTAAAATTTTACACCACATCACCTCAAACAACCTTACAAGACTGGACCTACTGAAAGAATTGAAATAAACAACAGTATATTGAACAATTTAAAATTACGTAACACCCAAAACTTAAAAACTATTACCCTTTGTGCAAACGAATTTGAGTACACCTGGGGTTGTTGCGTGCAGTTCAACGCCAACATGCTCGACAAATGATTTAATAATTTTTGCTGTACAACTTGTTCCAGCGTCATGAATTATTTTGCTCGGTGTTCCAAAAATGCTTACAAATGTGGTAAGATTAGTTTTAGTTTCTTCCGCAGTCGGTGAGGATTGAGGATACAGGAGGATAAACTTAGAAAAGGCATCGATTAGGACTGGAAATATATATATATATATATATATATATATATATATATATATATATATATATATATATATATGTTTGTTAGGATTACTGGGTAGAGGTGCTAAATAATCCATATGTATTGTATGAAAAGCTTCACTGGGTTTCGGAATAGAAGTGAGGAAATCTTTGCTTGAAGGGCCAGATCTATTTTGTGTACAGCACAAATCAGACAATGGTATAACAATTCTTTTTCCATGACAACGGCTTCATGTTTGGAAATTCCAAAAGTACAATTTAAAGTAGATGCAAATGTCTTGTTCCCAAGCCAATGTGACTTTGATTATCATTGAATGATTTTAGTTACTTTTGCATACAAATGGTAGATGAACGGTCTTGCGTTCGTCTAGGGACAATTCAGAATAGCGTGTCTTTATCAATTTTGGATATTATTGTTAGTTGCATCCTGTTTCGTCATTATCTAAAGATTTGATTATTTGGACTGCATTCGGGTCTTGATTCAAATTAGAATATAATGACCGCCGAATTGCTTAACATCTTATGTGGACTAGTGTTTACTTGGTTCGTTGCTCAGTAGGATTTCTGCTCATAAAGTCAACATGAGATGTTTCGGAACCCTTACGATAAAGTATATCAAAAATTATAATTATTCTAGCATTTTGTAATACCCACCAGCCGGACGAATACGTGGTTTTAAGATCCTTTTGTTAGCTGATAATTTTAGAGAGTTGCAGTCTGTTACAAGTGTGAACTTCATTCCGATTAAATAAACCCGAAAACTTTTAAAAGTCTTCACAACCGCCAAAGTCTCTAACTCAAAAAAATGATAATTACTTTCCTCTAGAGAAGTTTTTTGGCTAAAGTACTCCACAGGCCGGAAAGAATTCTCGTGTTTTTGCATTAATATAGCGCCGAAACCGAGGCTACTTGCATCGGTATGCAATTGGGTTTCTAGGCTGGGATCGAATATTGATAGCAGTAGCTTCTGTGTCAACACATCAATAATGTAACATCTAGCCTTTTCACATTCTGCGTTCCAAATAAATGGAATGAGGTTTCTCGTTAAATTGGTTATACAAGCAACTTTAGTGGAAAATGCAGGTACGATTTTATAAAATAACTAGCCAAGCCGACGAATTGCCGTACTTGTTTAACATTCGTAGGTAATGGGCTTCCTTTGATCGCCTTAATCTTATTTTCGTATGGTCTAATACCTGGAGAAGATATTTCGCGATCAAGGTAACGCATGTTTTGCATAAAGAAACGACACTTTCGAATGTTGATCGAGAAACCTGCTTTGCGTAGAGCGTTTAAAACTAGCTCCACTTCATGGAATTCCTCTTCTATGGTGGAGGAAGGTGTTCACGCATAATATTGCATTTATTTGTAACTACTATTAGTTTAATATTCATTACGTTGTTATCTATATATTACAGTTCACATACCTTGTATACAATCAAATATCTTAGATCTTGTAAGTACTTGAGGCGTCATCTGCACCCTCAACTTGTATTATAATAGTGTTGCGATCCACTATTAGGCAACCCGTCAAACATACAAACGCCCGGGGCACAGCGTATTCTTCAGCATTCGAGAATCCTTCTACAAAGTTCTAGATAATGAGTCATATCTTAATGCAGGGTATATATAAGGCCGCTTATGAATGTAAGAGTTAGTCTATTCTTGAATGTCTAATATAAATTATAACGTTGTAAAGTGATAGCAGTTTTGAGCTTTTGAAGTATACATAAATGTGATATGCTGTGTCTAATGTACATACAGCTTGTAGTATACATAAATAAATAGAAGTGTATAAATAAATAGTAGTGTTAGTGTTGTTAATGAACCTATGGTAAAGGAGTTAATTTAAGAAGATATTAGTGCTTGTAAATTCATTAGTGTAATAGTGCTTCATTGTTAAGTGGACTGAAAACATCTATAAATAAAGCATATACTGTTAATTAGACTTGTGAACAGTAAGTAATAAAGACGTTTGTTATTACTTGTTTTAAATTAAAGAAACGCGGTAGTAGTAGCCCGTTACACTGGTGTCAGGCATTTGTGGGGTATATAGTGATTAATTTAAAAGGAAAACACACAAGCCTAAAGACATTTAAGTAGTTTGTATATGCCAGTGACAAGAAATCAAAGTAAAATGGAGGCAGACACTTTAATGAATTTCCTCAAGGATTTTAAATCCGGTATGGAGGAAAGGTCGGCTAAACTAGACTTGACACTTAGTGAAAATGCTGAGAAAATGGAGGAGAGGTCGGCTAAACTGGAAGTGACACTAAATGAAAAGTTTACTGAAAATGCCGCAAAAATAGATGAAAAGTTTACTGAAAATGCTGCAAAAATAGATGAAAGGTTTACTGAAAACGCTGAGAAAATGGAAAGGTTAAGTGAAAATGCTGCCAAAGTGGAAGAAATGTTGAATGAAAGTACAGCCACGTTAGAACAAAGATTAATGGAAAGTTCCATTGCATTGAAAGAAGATTTTACTGAACAAGTAAAAACAGTTGAGCAAAAGTTGGATAATAAATTGGTAAAAATGGAAGAAGATGTGATGAGGCTTCAAGAACAAATGATTTCACTAACAACGCGACCACTTGAATTACCAAGCCAAGTTGTTAATCAGAACATTCCAGAAATAAGAACAATGGAAAGAAGCGAGTCAATTCCGTCTAAATTTAAAGTAAAACCACCTACATTCGATGGTAAAACACCTTGGTCCACATATTTGAAACAATTTGAAGCTGCTGCAATAGCCAACGGTTGGTGCAACAAAGAGAAGGCTATCTCCTTAATAGTGGCCCTACGGGGGGAGGCTCTTAACATCTTACAAACGATTCCCGATCACCAGCAGAATGATTACGGCCTCTTAACATCGAAGCTTGAGATGAGATATGGAGATGCTCACCTTCAACAGGTTTACCACGCACAAGTTAAGAACCGCTCGCAAAAGACAAGTGAAAGCCTGCAAGAATTCGAAGCTGACATTGCCAGATTAGTTAGATTGGCATACCCAACGGCACCAGACAGCTTCCTCGAACAACTTGCTGTCCAAACATTTGTGGATGGCGTTAAGGATGGCGAAATACAGCAAGCGCTAAGACTAGCACGGCCAAAAATGTTGGATGACGCACTGGCCCATGCGCTTGAATTTGAAGCAGCTAAGCAGACATCACATAGGGTGAGTCACAAAGCTCGGTCTGCCTTAGAGGAACCTGGTCAAGCTCAGAACAGCATAGATGAAATAGTCAATCGTGTGTTTGAAAAGCGAAAGGCGGAAAGGCTGAAAAGACAACGACCGCGGAGATGGCGTCTACGATGCTGGAGCTGCGGTGAAGTTGGCCATATGCAGAGACGCTGTACTCAACCAAAGAAACAACCGGTTGTGCCAAAGCTGGTCCATGTAAGGGGCGAACTTCGACAGCACAGCGTAGTGCCCGGAGATTATCATCCGTGCTGCATCGTCGGTGGAAAGTCTGGACAGCATTTATATCGATGGTAGAATTAATGGTAGGGTTGTCCGATTACTTGTGGATACAGGAGCGACAAGAACTATTGTGAGACCAGATTTGGTTGGTCGTGGAAAAGTGCTACCTGTATCGGTGTGTCTCCGAACGGCAAGTGGTGAGAAGATTGGTACTCACGGAGAGACTGCCGTTATGTTGACAATTGGGGACAAATTAATTAATCATCGAGTGTTGGTAGCTAAAATTACAGAAGAAGTGATCTTGGGAATGGATCTCATGAGAGAATATGGGTTTCATGTAAACATGAAAGAAAATGTGCTTCGGATAGATGATGATGAGATTCCATTTCAAGGTAGGAGTAACCAGACGATGCAAGTACGAATGATTTGCGATGTGAAAATACCCGAGAAGGCGGAAATGATAGTAATGGGACACCCGGATGGTACGCTCCGGGAAGGACAAGTATGCATGATGGAAGCAACTGAATCGGGAATGGGTCAGGAGGGACTTCTGATTGGAAGAACGCTGGTAAAGTCTCGAAACATGGTACCAGTAAGGATGCTGAACATTAATCCCCATACAGTGACCCTGAAGAAAGGCATGATTGTGGGAAGTTGCATTCCAGTATGTCATATTAAACGTTGTGTGGACGACACGAAAAATAAACCAACCAACGGTTGCTCACAGAAATTGCTGGATATGTTGATACCCTCGTGTCAAGGATTAAATGGCGACCAACTGGGCAAGGTAAAAGAACTGGTCGGACGATATCGAGGTGTGTTTGCACTGGATGATAGTGAGAAAGGAAGGACGAATGTTGTGCAGCACAAGATCAATACTGGAGATGCGCAACCGATAAGACAGCACCCAGGCGGCTTCCTTTGGCAAAACGTAAGGAAGCTGAGCAAATTATCACCGATAGGGAAGAACAGGGAGTGATTGAACCTCGAATAGTCCATGGGCATCCCCGGTAGTGCTTGTCAAGAAAAGGACGGGTCGACAAGGTTTTGTGTAGACTACCGGCGGCTTAATAATGTGACAAAGAAAGACAGCTATCCTTTGCCCAGAATTGATGACACCTTAGATACTCTATCCGGATCTAAATGGTTTTCGACCTTGGACTTGAAAAGCGGATACTGGCAGGTAGGCTTGGAGCCAAACGATAAAGAAAAGACTGCCTTTACAATTGGAACTGGATTATGGCAGTTCAAGGTCATGCCATTTGGATTATGCAATGCTCCTGCTACTTTTGAACGATTGATGGAGTCGGTACTGCGTGGGCTGTCCTGGAAGACATGTCTGGTGTACCTGGACGACGTGATAGTGTTAGGTCGGTCTTTCGAAGAACATCTTAAGAACCTAGAGGAGATATTCCAGAGATTACGGGGGGCAAACCTTACATTGAGCCCCAAGAAGTGTCACCTGTTTGGAAAAGAGGTGAAATACCTAGGACATGTCGTCTCAGAGACCGGAATAAGAGCTGACCCTGACAAAATAAAAACGGTACAGGAGTGGCCTACACCAGCAGATATACACCAACTACGCAGTTTTCTAGGATTGTGCACATATTACCGACGTTTTATACTTGGGTTTGCGAACATTGCCAAACCGTTAACAAAATTAACCGAAGATGGACAAGAATATGATTGGAATGACGACTGCCACAGAGCATTTGAACAACTGAAACGGCTACTAGTTACAGCACCAATTTTGAGCTATCCACGGATGGAGGGGAAATTTGTGTTGAATATTGACGCCGGTAACACAGCTATAGGAGGCGTTCTTTCTCAAGTGCAGGACGGACAAGAAAAAGTTATTGGGTATTTCAGCAAGGTCTTGTCGCGGCCAGAAAGGAACTATTGTGTGACAAGAAGGGAGCTGTTGGCCGTCGTCAAATCCGTAGAGCACTTTTATAAGTACTTATACGGCCGTAAATTCCTGTTGAGAACAGACCATGCTGCACTGAAATGGTTACTGCAGTTTCGAAATCCTGAAGGGCAAGTGGCAAGGTGGATAGAGCGGCTGCAGGAATATGACTTTGACACAGAACATCGCGTAGGAACTAGCCATCGGAATGCAGACGCTCTATCTAGGAGACCTTGTCCGGTGGACTGCAATCATTGCTCCAAGATGGAAGAGAAAATAAGTGTCATCCATAGAATGACGGTAACCGATGATACTTGGCAACTCGAAAGAATACGAGAAGATCAGGAAAATGACGCCGAATTGGGACGTATTATTGAGTGGAAAAATAGAGGACAACGACCAGCTTGGGAAGAAATTAGTATTTCAAATAGGAGCCTGAAGGCATACTGGGCACAGTGGGACTCCTTGATGATGGAAAATAGAATCTTGAAACGACGCCTGGAATTTGAAGATGGCACTGAGAGACTTCAAGTGATAGTGCCGAGAAGCAGAGTGCCGGAAGTGTTGCAGCACTTGCACGATGGTATTTCCGGAGGGCACTTTGGCGTGAAAAGAACTCTCGAGAGAGTGAGAGAAAGATTCTATTGGCTGAACTGCAAAGATGATGTGAAGGAGTGGTGCCGGAAATGTGAATTGTGTGCCTCTGCAAATGGCCCGGTCTCAAAACGGAAAGCCCCAATGAGACAGTATAACGTGGGGAATCCTTTTGAAAGGGTAGCCATTGATATAGCTGGTCCGTTTCCTGAATCAGAGAAAGGAAATAAATACATCTTGGTTGCAATGGATTATTTTACCAAATGGCCGGAGGCATATGCTATACCTAACCAAGAAGCCGAGACGGTTGCAGATGTACTAGTCAGGAGTTGTTTTGTCGTTTTGGAGTTCCGTTGGAATTACACTCCGATCAAGGTCGAAACTTCGAATCGGCGTTGTTTCAAAACGTCTGCAAGCACCTTGGAATCAGGAAGACTAGAACCACGCCACTTCATCCCCAATCGGATGGAATGGTTGAAAGAATGAACAGGACGTTAGGAAGTACCTGACCAAAGTTGTCTCTGAACATCAACGAGACTGGGACCAATATTTACATTTGTTCCTACTGGCGTACCGATCTTCGGTACATGACAGCACAGGATACTCGCCCGCTTGCGTAATGCTAGGACGTGAATTGCGGCTACCATGTGATCTTCAGTTTGGATTTAAACCTGGAGAAGAAATCGCAGGTGAAGATTACGTTAGTAAGCTTCGTGAAAGATCAAATAGTATTCACGAAAACGTCCGAAAGAATATACAGGCAGCAAGCGATCGAATGAAATCACAATATGACACGAGAGCACAAGAAGGTGGTTATCAACCTGGAGATTTAGTGTGGTTGTACAATCCACAAAGAAAACGTGGATTGTCGCCAAAACTACAAAGACAATGGGAAGGGCCGTACAAAGTGTTAAAAGGATTAATGATGTAGTGTACCTGATCAGAAGATCCTCGTGGTAAACCGAAAGTGGTACACTTTGACCGTTTAACACCCTACACTGGCAACAACCAGGAAGACTCAAATAATGATAATGGTGTTCGGCAAGTTATTAATCATGAGCCAAATGCAGATTTTGAGAGCTTTATGGCGGCGTATGGTGGTTCCGCTAAAGCGAGATTTGGCGTTGTTGTTGAAAAACAGCAAGATCTGTTTAGAGCACCAGAAGAGTATTCCTTGCACATTGCGTAGCTCAAGATTTGGCAATGTCAAGGGAATAGCTGTTGTTTTCAAGAAAAAGTTTGGATGTGTGGATGAATTAGTACAACAGCAGCCAACTGTAGGAAAATCTTTGGTTCTTCAAGATAAAAATCGTTATGTTTACTATCTGGTCACCAAAAATTCTTCATGGCAGAGACCTAGTTATGGACATCTATGGGAGGCTTTGCTAAATCTTAAGGCGCAGATGATGAAAATGGAGTAACGAGACTAGCGGTGCCCAAGCTGGGCTGTGGACTGGATCGCTTGGATTGGAGGATAGTCCGAAATATGCTAGAAGTAGTTTTCCAGGGAACCAACGTCCAGGTTCTTGTTTGTTGTTATCAACCGGTTGCCTACCAAGACCATGAAAAGAGTGTTGACTGTTACTTCCAACGACGCGGTGGATGCACCAGAGGAGATAGCTGCCGATACCGTCACCAGTCATCGAATTGGCGTCAAGATGGATTTACAGTTACGAGACGTAACGGTTTTAAAGAGGGGGGCAGTGTTGCGATCCACTATTAGGCAACCCGTCAAACATACAAACGCCCGGGGCACAGCGTATTCTTCAGCATTCGAGAATCCTTCTACAAAGTTCTAGATAATGAGTCATATCTTAATGCAGGGTATATATAAGGCCGCTTATGAATGTAAGAGTTAGTCTATTCTTGAATGTCTAATATAAATTATAACGTTGTAAAGTGATAGCAGTTTTGAGCTTTTGAAGTATACATAAATGTGATATGCTGTGTCTAATGTACATACAGCTTGTAGTATACATAAATAAATAGAAGTGTATAAATAAATAGTAGTGTTAGTGTTGTTAATGAACCTATGGTAAAGGAGTTAATTTAAGAAGATATTAGTGCTTGTAAATTCATTAGTGTAATAGTGCTTCATTGTTAAGTGGACTGAAAACATCTATAAATAAGGCATATACTGTTAATTAGACTTGTGAACAGTAAGTAATAAAGACGTTTGTTATTACTTGTTTTAAATTAAAGAAACGCGGTAGTAGTAGCCCGTTACAATAGTTAGTTGACTCCTATAGCCCGGGATGAACGCATGTTCTACTAGTGTAATCATTGTTAATAAACGCTGTTTACAAAAAATTAGTAGTTTTCAAGGTTTTACTGGAATTAATCCAGAATAATAGGCTTTACACCGAAACAGAAGGTATAAGAACGTCATCCATATACACTAGTGTCACGTCGTATTTCAAATTACCTAAATCTAAATTAATGGCACTTTCATAAACAGAAGGGCCATTGCATAGACCAAAAGGTAATCGGAGTAACTCATACTGTCCGTCTAGAAATGGAATCGGGGGAGATTAGAATTTGATAAAATCCCGAAGTCATGTCAAGACAAATAAAGTATTTACTCTTGCCCAAACAGTCTAATTGGTCGTCTATACGGGGCAATGGGAAACTGTCTTTTACAGTAATCTTGTTTAATGCTCGAAAATTGACGCATAAACGGTCACTTTCGTCGTTTTTGCACGAGAATTATGGGACTAGCACACGGTGAATTACTTTCGCGCACAATTTCTTTATTGATGAGATCCTCAATAATATCCCTAACTTTTCGACGTTCAGATTCTGACATTCGACAAGGGTGGTCGTAGATAATCTTGTTTTCAGTCAGGGTTATACTTAATTCGTCGGTATTTACTGCTTTGAGAGAGTCGGGCGTAGTAAACAGATCTGAGAAGCCTAACAAGAAACTCATTAGTGTTTGTCTATGTGGAGCAATGAAATCGGTAATTATTGATCTAAACAATGACTTCGGTGGACGTTTTGGGAACGATCTTCAGAGTAGTTTTATCTTTCAGAAGGAATACATTGTGCTCATAAACGTTTTCACCAACAACAACGTCGTAACTCAAATAATTAGGTGGAACGATAACAAGATCAAGATTTAGATGTACTTCCGGAAAATTGATCAACGCATTAGTTGAAAGTTGTGCATAATGCACGGTACCATCAAGCCACTGCAAGCAGTAGGGCGAATATCTTGTCTAGGTTCAGTTTATCTACTATCGTTTCAGAATGGAATTAAGCTACATTGTAATAATATTACTTTTAACGTATGTTCTATCGCTAGACTTGTTTCTCTGTACTTTAATTTTACTCGTATCTACTAAAAGTGTAAAAAGCTCTCTTATTTATGGGGTAATTGTTGTATGTAACATGAATATTGCCAACCGCACTGTTATTTACTTCCTTAAAGTAACATGAATACATTATAATAATTTACCGCCAGAATTTGTATGTTTACCCAAAGTAACTACGGTAAAACGAAATTCGAAATTGTACTCAATTACATCGCAAAACGAGGACGTTTTATCCTAACGGAGGAAGAATAATATCCACATACCATACTATTACTAAAAATATAATGATGCTTTAGAATTTACACTTTCATGCATGTACTTTTCCATTTATAATTAATATCGGCCTGGAGTGAAAGGTCGCCTTCTAATCTAAGTCGATATAAGCAATTGTAACAATGAAAACGCAGCTCAGTAATCATTTAGACTTTATAGCTTGTGAAAACTAGTTCATACCATTTTATTTTAAAACTCTTTATTAAGTCATAGGAACTTAATTATATGTAAAAGATGTAGGATTGGTCGAAAAATAAAACATAATCCCTGATTTAAATAATTGAATTAATTTATTGGCATAAATCATAAGTTTGACAGGTCGTCGCGTCATAACTGCGATCAACAATAATGTATATCTGCAGGGTTGTCAGCAGTCGAGCATGGAAAGTGTATACAAAACCGTCTACAACTCGGCCAAACCTGACTGATGATCGATCGACCCCGATCAAAACAATTAATTCGGTACCTAACACAAATGGTACAACATAAATAGTAAATAATACATAAACATTCATTATAACCAATGATCAAAATTATAACCTAATTATTATTACATAGTCATAAAGATAGAAAAATATATCATAAGTAGCAAATAATGTATGGATACTAAAGTAAAATGTTCATAGATGTATATCTAATTTCCTAAATTGCACATAAAATAAGTTACTAAACATAAATTATACATATTTTTATAATTAAGCTTAAATTGTACAAATCACATTAATGTAAATATGAAAAAAGAAAATAAAAATCAAATTTGTAATTGTAATAATTTTTATAGTAATTAATTGCTTGAATGAAACTCATCTGAAGGGTATGCTTTAAGTCTAGAAGCTTCAATTACGCCATTGTAGGAAATTTGTGTGTTTTCAAATCCAATGATGTCTGTAATAACGTATCTATCGTTGGGTAAGATTTCTTTGATTTGATAAGGACCACGATACTTAGGTATTAATTTTTTACTAAACCCAGGCGTAGTATCTACGTTACTCATCATTACGTATTGGCCTATTTTGTAATTAATAGCTTTTTGTGTCTTTTGTTATAGTAAATTTCATTTGTTTTTGATTTTTTTTAATGTTTGTATCTGCTTGGTACCTAATTTCCTCTATATGGTTATCTTGATTCGTATAAGTATCTAAAATTTCTCGTAATGTATCATTAACTTTACCATTTTGATTACGGCCAAATAATAATTTGAAAAGAGAATGTCCGGTGGATCTGTTTACAGAATTATTGATGCAAAATTCCGCATCTTGCAAAACAGAATCCTATGACACTTGATTTTTATCAGTAATTTTACCTAACAGAGGTGTTAACAGTCTATTCGTCCTTTCGATTTGTCCATTTGCCTTAGGACTTCCCGTTGCTATTAGGATATGTTTGATATCATTGTTGATCATAAATTATTTAAATAAATTTGATGTAAAGCATGTACCATGATCAGAAATTAATGTTTTAGGTTTACTATAATTCCAAAAATAATTTTTTAGATGTTTAATTATCTCTTCGTGTTGTGTATCTATATATGCTAGGTATTCATAGTCTAGGATAAGTAAGACCTGCTGTTGAGCCACGATGGCGAATAATAGACAGTCTTAGGGCGGGTTGTATCGACTTCGGTTCAAGTAAGCGAAAGCTCAATAAAAACTCGTGTTTAATTCACCTTGCGTTATATGGAGCAAGTTCAAGTTTGGTTCAGTTGAACTTACGATCTGGATATGTTGGCTATTCTGGATAACGTACGTTTGTCAGAAATTAAAGTTTGGTTATGTTTACGCTTGTGTTCTTTGGCGGGTGAAAGGTGTTTTACTTTCGTATATAATATAAATCGTGACAATTGTTTTTTTAGAAATAGAATAATCGTATTATAATGTTCGTATATAATTTCTACTTAAAATATATTGGAAATATCAAACTCCCATTCATATTTTGTTAATTGGTTATAATTTTAGATGGATAGACAGGATAAAGGAAAACGTGCTAGCAATTTCTCTCCAAGAGAACAGGAAACACTTCTTCGATTGGTAAAGAAATATTCAAAGGATATTGAATGCCGTAAAAGTGATACAAACACTTTGAAAGTAAAAACACATGCCTGGGACAAAGTATGTCGAAAGTTCAACACGTTGACGGGAGATCAATTTAGGGATGTTAAAGTACTTAAAAACAAATACGAAAATTTAAAAAAAGGAACGAAACAAAAGGCAGCAGAGGAAAAAAAGTATTTGTATGCCACTGGGGGCGGTCCATCAAACATTTTTACGCCTGTACATGATCCCGTGGATAAAGCAATGGCCGAAATACTCGGGGAACAAATGACAGATTTCTGCTCAGAGTTTGATGATGATAGAGGTTTGTTATGTTGCAGTGAATTTATACATTATTTATGCAATTTGATTTAGAGGTGATTGTTTCGAGTCAATTTGACGATGACGTAGAAGTGGTTTTGGGAGATCAAGTGAATACAGATTTAACTGGTAAACAAACATATATTACTATTATTTAGATTTATGTGAATATGTCTTTTAGAAATAAACGAAGTGAATGCTATCGACGATGATAAAGAAATTGATAAGTATTCTAAGGATAATGGTTAGTAAGATTGTGATTTTCTTGTGTAAATTACAAGCTCACTAATTAAATTTTAGCTCTTCAAGATTGGTCGAGTATTACACCAGATATGTTGAGGCAACCAAAATCGTCTCAATTAAAAGTAAATCAGCAAGCAAATGGTAAATGACAATGGCATGAATGTTATAAATTATTTATTTCTCCTTTGTGTTCTTATTAGATACTCCAAGTCGCAGACAAAGAAATACCGATAATTTAAAATCAAAGATAGGTTTGTGGGCTGCTTCTAAATTGAATCTTGTGTCTGTGCAAGAACAATATTTTGTAGAAGAACGGACATTGCAAATTAAGCACGTGGAGGAAAAGCACTTGCAGTTTTTGGAACAAGAGAGCGAAAAACACAAATTATTTATTGAACAAAAAAGGAAGAACATGAGCTTAAAATGGAAATTCTTAGATTGCAAAGAAAACAATTAGAAGAAAATAATAAATAGCAATATTTCATACTGTAATAAGTAGTCGTATAATTAAAATTTATAATATAAATTAAATATGTACATATTATTATTATAATCATTTTGCATTAACCTTACTGTGAAATGTTATTAGAAAATATTATCTACACTAATCTTCCAAAGTATTGTTATTAAATTGTGCCTCACAACATTGTTCAGATTCACACCTGTATCCTGCTCTGGTGGCAAATGTAAATTAATATTATTAGCAAATTGTATGGCAGCTTCAACTTCTTCGTTGTCTGCTTTGGGTTCAGGTTCGCCATTTTGAACAGCAATATTATGCAGAACAGCTGTGGCTACAACCAGAGCTTCAACTTTGTCAACATGCAACCTAATTCCCAAAGCTAAAGCAGGAAATCTTCGCTTCCAAACACCGAAGCATCTTTCAATAGGGTTTCTCGTCCTTATTTGGCTTTCATTGAATAAGTGCTCAGCAGGGCTTTGAGGATTATGTAATGGTGTAATTAAATAAATTTTTACGGCATATCCACTATCTCCTATCAATAAACTATCTTGCCCGCACTCACGATTTTCTGTGCGGGCACTAATTCTTGAATTCTTAAAGATATTAGAATCGTGTGATGCTCCTGGCCAACAGCACACAATATTTTGAATTTTTAGTTTGGAGTCGCACACTACTTGCACGTTAAATGAAAAAAAAACCTTTTCTATTACGATAAAGTTCTGCATTTGCTCCTCCAGGTGACTGGATTTTTATATGTGTGCAGTCTAAAGCTCCTATACATCTAGGAAATCGAGCTATTTCAAAAAATCCTCGCTGGACTTCTTCAATTTCTGCTGCAACTGTCGGCATTTAATAAATTGGTTACACAGTTGAGCAAGACTTCGCAAAACCTTTGAAACAATTCTACTAGTTGTAGATTTATGTATGCCACAAAAATCAGCAGCTACTTGTAGGAATGATCCTGTCGCCAAGAATCGCAATGTTACTAATACCATTTCTATAGGCGGTATAGCTGAATTTCTAAAAAAATGTCTAATTAATACTTTAATAGTACTGGAATAGTATACACTTACTCGTTCTTAAGACATGATATTTGGTCTGAAATTTCATCAGAAATTAGCACAATAATCTCTTTAGATAAACGAAATCTACTTCGAAATTCTTCAGCATTTCACATTTCTAAATGATTTGGCCTTTCTCTGAAATTTCTTGGTGCCCGACTATATTTACGACTTCTAGAAATTCTTTGTCATCTGTTAGATCTTCAATAGGTAAATGAGCCATTTCAACTTGGAGTTATTGAAAAATTTTACTCGTATAAAAATGAGTTTTATGAAATAAATATTTTTAAATTAAAGGTTAGATTCGAGGATTTCTTATGGCGTTCAGTTATAAATTATTTATTTCTCCTTTGTGTTATTATTAGATCCTACAAGTCGCTATATTTAATATTGTAATAAGTAGTTATATAATTGAAGTTTATAATACCAATTAAATATGTATATATTATTTGTTATTATAATAATTAGCACTAGGTGTATTGTGTAAAGACAGAAAATAATATTTCGGCGTTCGAGGATAGAGGTTCAATATTCAATTAGAGGTTAGATTATTCTACTGAACCGTCGTTCAGTGGTTGAACGGCCATCGGTTGGCCGTTTAAGTGAACTCGGGGTTAAACTATAGATCAAGACTGAACTGTAGCGATACAACGGAATTTTTAGGGCTGAACCAAGTTCTTCTTGAACTTACCGTGAACTAGTTCGATACAACCCGCCCTTATTGTGAGCACATTCAACGTATATACTAAGTCTAATATAGCACTAAGTTCGGGGTATGAAATAAATTAATTCACCATTCTGACGTTCTGTGTATCATTCCTTTCCCTTCGGACACCACAGACTGGCGACGAGGATTAAAATAAAAAAAAAACCTAAAAAAGAAAACGTGCTCAAGTTTCAAGTTCAATAAAAAGTAAGATTTCATCATGCCGGGGGATCATTCGAGCAGTTCTTAAGTAGGAAATGTCTCATTTCAAGCTCCATTCACAATAGAACAATTCGACCCATCGAAATTTCATTGGAATAGATGGATTCAACGCTTAAAAGGAGCGTTCAAAATTTTCAATGTTACAGCAGAACTGAAAGCTCAGTATTTACTGCATTACATGGGACCCCAAGGTGTATGATGTTTTGTGTGATAAAACAGCACCTGTGGACCCTAATACAATTCGTTACGAAGAAATTATTTCTAAAATGAAAGAATACTATAGTCCGGAACCACCTGAAATTATGGAAAATTTTCATTTCTGGCAATGGAAGCAAAACGAAGACGAGTCACTGCAAGAATTTCTAGCAGCTCTGCAGAAAAATTGCGACAGGATGTAAATTCGGTACTTATTTGGATACAGCATTGAGGAACCAATTCGTATTCGGGCTTCGTAATCAGCACATTCAGAGTCGACTGTTGGAAACTTCAGACTTAGACTTGAAGAATGCAGTTACAAAAGCATGCAGTTTAGAAGCTTCGGCGAGGAACGCTGCACAAATTCACACAGGAAGGTTAGTATCAGTTGTGTCTAAGATAAGTAATGCATCTAAAAAGCAACCTATTCAAAAAGGAAATAATAAAAATAATTCTAGTTTAGTATGTTTTAGATGTGGTAATTCAAATCATTTTGCAAATACCTGTAACAAGAAAGATGTTATTTGTTCTAAATGTAATAAGAAAGGGCATTTAAGTAGAGTATGTGGAAAATTTAAACCAAAGACTCAGGTTAAAAACATTTCAAGTAATGATTCTAATTCAAATTCTCATGACGATACTAATTATTGTTTAGAAAGCTTATTTCATTTACAAGATATTAATTGTAATTCAGTTTCAGATTGTAATGAACATGCAAATTCAACCTTTCGAAAGAAGTTTAAGATCAATCTTGAGGTGGTAGCACATCAGATTAATTTTGAAATCGACACTGGTTCTGGTGTAAGTTTAATTAGTTCGGAGATTTATAACAAATTGTTCAAAAGCATTAAGCTAGAGAAAACAGAGTTAGCACTTGTATCTTATTGTGGCACTGAAATCAATGTTCTTGGTTATATTAAAGTAAGAGTAGTGTATAAAAATTTTAATAATACACTGAATTTATATGTAGTGTCACCAGGTAAAACACCATTGTTAGGTAGAGAATGGTTACGTTTCATTAAATTAGATTGGACGGAAGTTTATCAATTTTCGTTACAATCACAAAGTAATCCTTTGATTCAAAATTTAATTGCGAAATATCCTACTGTTATGGAAGCAGGTATAGGAGAAATTAAAGACATGGTTGCAAGGCTGTTCATGAAACCAGACACGCCACCAGTATTTTTAAAGGCACGTAGTGTGCCATTTGCATTAATTCCTAAAGTTGATGCAGAAATAGATAATTTGGTACAAGCGGGAGTGCTTAAAAAGATTAATTCATCTGATTGGGGTACGCCAGTTGTACCTGTTCCTAAACCCAATTGTCAAGTACGACTATGTGGGGATTTCAAAGTCACCATTAACAAATTTCTTCAAGTGGATGAACTTTTCTCATCCATGGCAGGAGGGGAAAAATTTTCTAAGATTGACTTAAATCAAGTTTACTTAAATATGTGTGTACATCCTGATGATCGCAAATATTTAGTTCTGAATACTCATCGAGGATTGTACGAATGTTCAAGACTGATGTATGGTATTGCATCAGCGCCAGCAATTTGGCAAAGAAATATAGAACATATCCTTAAAGATATTCCGGGGGTGAGTGTATTTCTGGATGATATCAGAATTACAGGACCTAATGATTCAGTTCATTTAGCTAGATTGGAGGAAGTTTTCAAACGCTTAGCTAAACATAATTTAAAAATTAATTCACATAAGTGTAGCTTTTTACAAAATTCTATAGAGTATTGTGGATATCGTATCGATAAAGATGGTATACACAAACTCAAAAGTAAAATCGATGCCATTGATAATATGAAACGACCCACTAATACAACAGAGGTTAGAGCATTTTTGAGTTTAGCAAATTACTATGGTAGATTTTTTCCAAATTTAAGCTCTGTAGCTTTTCCATTAAATCAATTATTGCGTAAAGACACGAAATTCCATTGGACAGAAAAATGTGAATCTGCTTTTAAGCAAATAAAAGCGGAAATGCAAACAAACAAAGTTTTATGTCATTATAATCCTGGTTTACCAATAATTGTAGCCACAGATAGCAGTCCCTATGCTGTGGGTGCTGTTATTTCACATATTTTTCCGGATGGTCAGGAACGTCCAATCCAAACAGCTTCGCAAACGCTTACAAGCACGCAACAAAAATATTCACAACTTGATAAAGAAAGTTTTGCAATTATTTTTGCTGTGAAGCGATTTCATCAATTTCTTTATGGCAGAACGGTTCACGTTATACACCAATTCTAAGCCATTAGTTCATATTTTCTCTTCAAATAAAAAATTACCTATATTAACGGCATCACGTATGCAACACTATGCTTTGTATTTACAAGCGTTTGATTATGATATCAAATATAAAAACACAAAGTTGCATGGCAATGCAGATGCTTTTTCACGTCTTCCAGTTCGTTCTGAAGATGTAGTGAAATTTGAAATGGTAGATATTTTTGAAATTCAGCAAATAGAAACACTACCGATTACAGTTAAGCTTTTAGCTAAAGCAACAGTAAAAGATCAAGAATTACAACCATTATACGAAGGTTTAAAAAGCGGTCAAATAGTTCCTTCTGAATTAAGATTCCGCATTCCACAAGAAGAATTTTCTCTTCAGGCAAATTGTATAATGAGAGGAATTCGCGTAGTCATTCCTGAGGTATACAGACCTAAAATTCTAAAGGAGTTGCATATAGCTCATTTTGGTGTAGTCAAGATGAAAGCATTAGCACGCAGCTATTGCTGGTGGCCTTCAATCAATTCAGATATAGAATATTTAGCTAAAACTTGTGAAGCATGTAATAAAATTGCTAATAACCCACCTAAATATTCTTACCATCCTTGGCTGACACCATCTGCACCATTTGTAAGAATACACATTGACTTTGCTGGTCCTTTCAAGGGATTGCATTATTTCATTGTGGTTGATGCGTATTCCAAGTGGCCAGAAATTTTTATTTTAAAAGAAATAACTTCAAGTAAAGCTATACAAATTTTACGTTCATTGTTTGCTAGGTACGGTATTCCTAAAGTACTGGTTTCAGACAATGGAAGCCAATTTAAATCGGCAGAATTCGAATACTTCATGAAAATGAATAATATTAATCACAAATGTATTGCTCTCTTTCATCCTGCTACATAGTGACAGGCTGAAAGATACGTTCAAATTTTAAAGAACTCTTTAAAAGCCAAGGGAGAAGAGCAATATACGGATAAGGAAATTCAATTACAACGATTACTTTTTCAGTATCGACGAATCCCACATTGTAGTTCAGGGAATTCACCTTCATTTTTAATGCTTAATCGAGAGATAAGGTCCAGGTTAGATCTTATGAAACCCAGTTACCTACCATCAAAAGTAGATTCTAATAAAAATGCAGAGCCGCGAATCTTAAAAGTTGGAGCACGTGTAGCTGCTCGTAATTATAATGATCCAAAAGTAAAATGGATGTTTGGTATAATTTCAGAAAAGTTGGGTAATTTACATTATACAATCCAACTTGATAATGGTCGATTATGGAAACGACATATAGATCAGGTAAGGGCAATTGGTGAAAATACATTAGATTCAGATGTGAAAGAAAAATTTGAGATTACTGATGAACCAATATCAGTGGAACCACCCATATTAATAACTTCTGTTGAAAAACCTTTAGAAACAGATGTAACGATTGATAATAATGATCAGAGTGATGTTTCCACTGCCACAAATGATGATAAAATTCAGGAGCATATTGCTCCAGAACCAGTAGTTCGACGTTCAACTCGTAAAATAAAACCACCCGAACGATTGAATCTGTAATGTTTCTTTGTTTTTTTTTCTCCCAGAAAATAATAATTAATGTATTTAAAAGGTAATACTGATTTTTTGACAAGGGAGAGTGTTGTGTATCTATATATGCTAGGTATTCATAGTCTAGGATAAGTAAGACCTGCTGTTGAGCCACGATGGTGAATAATAGACAGTCTTATTATGAACACATTCAACGTATATACTAAGTCTAATATAGCACTAAATTCGGGGTATGAAATAAATTAATTCACCATTCTGACGTTCTGTGTATCATTCCTTTCCCTTCGGACACCACACTTCGGTACATGTAGTTTTGCAGGCATAAAATTTAGAAAATTTCGTGAAGCCATCTATTATTTCAAAAATATATTAATTTTTTAGTCTTGTTTTTTGCAAAGGGCCATAATGGTCAATGTGCACCATGTCAAAGGGTATATTACCCGTAGGGATACTATGTAAAAATCCTTCAACTGGACCCGACTTGAAGTTGAATTCCACGCACTTTAAACAATTTTGAATAAACTTCTTAATTTTATCTTTCAAATATGGGAACCAATATGTTCTTGTTATCAATTCTAATGTTTTGTCTAAACCTAAATGTCCCATACCATTGTGATAGGTATGCATTATGGTATATTTCCATAGGTTGTGGAACATAGAATAAAAGTTTATTGTGGTATTTTCTGTAAACAATACCGTTTCGTAATCCATACATGGAATGCTCTGCATTTTCTAATAAATGTTTTAGTTTTACAATATCGTTATCTGTATTTTGTTTAAGGGCCAATGTCTGCTCTAACGTATTGCCTTCTAATACTAAAATATTATGAATTCTGCTAAGCGCATCAGCATGTTGCATTTACACACCAAGCTTATGCTGAATTTCATAGACATAATGTTGTAGATATAAACACCAGCGCATTATGCGAGGTACAATATCTTTTTTTGCTAATGTTAACCTACAATCTGTTATTATTTTAAAATGAATGCCTTGTACATAAATGTGAAAGCGTTTCAGAGCGTATACAATAGACAGACATTCCAATTTGTAACAATGATATCTGCTTTCGTGATTACTCGTTCGTTTGCTGAAGAAAAGCACAGGGTGAAATTTATTCTCATTCTGTTTTTGTAATAATATTGCTCCAAATCCCTGTGACTCAGTTTCCAATAATGGAGAATAAATTGCCAAAACTGGTTTTGAAATTAATTTCTGTTTTATATTCTAAAAAGCTTCAAGATGCATATCATTAAACACAAAAGTGGTGTTTTTTCTAAATAAATCATACAAAGGTTTCGCGATTATAGCAAAATTTTGTATAAACCGACGGAAGTAACTCGCTAACCCTATAAAACGTTGTAAGTCTTTATTATTAGTTGGGATAGGGTAATTTTTTATATCAGTATTTTCCGTACTTAACGTTATGCCATTTTTAATAATGGTATAGTCTAAAAATTCAATTTCAGACATAAGAAAAGAACATTTATCGAGCCTTAACTCGAGTAAATTATCAGTAAGAATTTTTAAAATGTGCTCTAAAAGCTCTAAATTTTGTTCAACACTTCTGGTGGCAACTAAAATATCATCGAGGTAAATTAGAATTTTATTTTGGCCTATTAATTCTTTAAAAATTTTATTGATATAACGTGCAAAGCTAGCTGGGCTTGCGCTAAGTCCAAACGGAGCTTTACAAAATTCGTATTGTCCTGAAGGTGTAATAAAAGTCGTATATTGCATTGATTCTTCATCTAGAGATAAATGATAGAATGCGTTTTTTTAGATCTAATTTACTAAAGTAATTTTTATCTTTTATCGATCTAAATGATCGTCAATAAGTAGTAACGGAAATTTATCTTTCACTAAATATTTATTTAAGGTCCTAAAATCTACACAAAGTCTATACTTTCCATCTTTTTTCTTAATTAAAACTATAGGAGAGCAATAAGGTGAGTTACTTTCAAGAATGATATTTTGATTAAGCAAATGAGTTAAAATTTTATCAAGGGCCTGTTTTTTCTAAAAGCGTCAGAGTGAGGTAGGTCGCACATAAAGAAAAATTGGAAACCTCAAGGTATACATTTTATTTATAACGATCTGGAATATCTAACCATGATACATAAAAAATATTTTTTTAATTAGAAAACTTGTTGCACCACTAAAGAAAACCAGCTCGTGACCAAAACAATAATGATGATGACCTTGTCAAGTAATTTAATTGGTAACGTCTCGCATGCACATTAAATAGAAAGAAAATATTTAAACAAAATCTTGAATGCGCATTTTTTAGTTCAGTTACATTTACAATTATTAAATCTTTGTTGTCAAAACAGTTTGATCAAAAAATTATTGTAGCAAGAATATAATTGTTACCTTGCTAGATTCTCTATTAAGTAATTTAAATGGTAATATCTCACATGTACATTAAATAGGAAGAAAAAGAAAATATTTAAACAAAATCTGTGTTATTAATTAGTTTAACGGTTTCTGGGCAAACAAAAAATTAGGTCTACTTACATTTTTATCGTGATCACCCATATTCTACTGGCAGAATGCATTCTCTCGGTCGACTCGAGTGGTAGCATTATACCTGAGTCGTACGATAGCTCTAAAAAAAATCATATAAGCAAAAAAAGGTTTATAGATAGCGAGGGCTAAAATTAATTGCTATAATTCTGTCACCACAGTGCATGCCGACTGCCTTGAGCGACGTGTAATCCATTTTCAATGCCAAAAGCAAATCTTAGAAAAAAGGAATTGTTGTAACCATATAGCATTTACACTAAAAAGTTATTACAGCAAAGCACATTCCTTGAAAAACAAAAGAATCGCCACAAAATAAAACCTTGCGCTTGTAGTCATGGAATATTTGTATCACTGAACTGGAAGCCATCGTTTTTAACCTCAATAACTTCACTTGTGGAAAATCGGTACAGTAGTGATCCTTCTTTCGATCATCGTTTCACATTAAACACGTCCATGTACCGATAAAACTTCCCAGAAATCGTGTTTCTGAAAGAACATTTTCTGTCGACCAAAACACCCACGTGAAGAATAATTTCCAAAACAGCAAGGATTGTCATGCAAACGGAGTGAACTGCCTTGATAAACATGAAACGTCATTAACCTCTTGGATGCAGCACAATAAGCCTTTTAGGCTGTAATGCGGCGGAGCCGTTTGGCAGACGCACCCGCCAGGGAGAGTGGTTTTAGTGGATATGCCGCTAGGAGAGTCCCACACTTTGGTTATAAAAGCTTTCCACTCCACTGGATTCAGATATACCAAAAAAAACCTTGGATGCGTACCTAACCAACTACGATTATCTTTAACCAGCTTTGCAGATTCTTAGAGGTAGATGTAACATAAGTTACCTATTTTCAGTTTGATCATAAGAATTTATTGTTTGAAGTACATTCGTCCTCAACATAGGAAGCATGCTAAAACATTATACCTTATCATGGGCAAACAAATGCTTTAGTAAACAAAGCTATTGACGAGGCGTATATATTTAAACTGCTCTGAACACCTGACAATCGTAAACAGCAAAATATTTTAATGCGATATGCAAAAAAATGCTATAGTGATATTTCCGAAGCAAGCGTTTTTTATAAGTAAAAAGTTATAAGTTATATTGCTAGAGTAATTTGCTATATCTAAATGATAATAGCATGTACTAAAAAAATCCACAGGGCGTTGAATGAGCATTTATTTCAATTTCAGGGACGAAAGAAACGTAAGTCGTTCCCAAAGTTTTTATACCCAGGAGGCGATTTCATATAAATCTCCTTATCTAGATCATTATAAAGAAAAGCACACTTAACATCCCAATGTAAGCAAAACAATAACTTTACTAAATTAAAGTCTACAACAGGGCCAAAAGTATGAAACTAATCTATCCCAAAAGTCTGCTTAAAAACCATGTTCTACTAAACGAGCTTGAAAACGTTTAATAGTACCATAGGCATTCATTTTAAAAATATAGATCCGCCTACAAGCAATAATTTGTTGATTAGGTGGCTTAAAGACCACTTCCCATACATGCCATTTTTCGCTTGTGGAGATTTCTTCAACATTGTTTTTCTCATTGTTTATAATAATTACTTTTAGACACATCTTCATTATTTTCATCATCACATTCTGCAAGTTTTGCAGATTTTTCATTTTTAGAAGGATTAGAAAAAAAAATTGGGTTTATATTCCAACCCCTTTTGTATGCAGATGCTTTTAACATTGTTTTTCGAACGGCATTTATCCAAGCTAGACCAATAGTATACATCAGTACAAGTTCTATTCTTCCTGGGAACTTATTTAGGTTTCCACTGGATAGAATTTTCATTAACACCTGGCACTATGCTACATACAGAAGATCGCCTGTCATCAACCACATTTTCATTAACATTTGAAACTTGTGGTCTTTGATTTTCGAAAACTTCGTCAACTGAATTGCTCGAAACAGCATTTTTAGAAATCTGTTCTTCATCCTCATTGCTGAAAACGTCAGGATTCATTAAAGGAGTAATTTTATCTTTTTTACCATTTATACCTAAAACAGGTCTATTTACCTTAGTATGCTTAATTCAACAACAGCATTTCGAGTAGGATCAAATACTTTATAGCCACTGGTAAAACCGGCACAACTCACCAAAATACATTTTCTCGATTTTGGTTCAAGTTTCGTTCAATATCGCTTAAATATATCAATAAATGAAAATGAAGCAAAGGGCCATATTCACAAGTAAATACAAAGTGGGCCCAAGCCTGTCAAAACCGAAACCCACGCCATTAAATAGATCTCGACGAGTGAAACAAAAGTGCTGCTTGCGCACATCTTCAAGCATTTTTTTTTGAAAATAAGAAATTGATAAGTATATTGCGGAATAAGGTATGGAATGCAAGCCTGATCAGTTTGCGTCAACTTGTTTGAGAATATCTCCTTACGGCGGCAGTGGGGGTGTCCCGGGAGTGTGTGCAACACCAACTTGACAAACTTTTTTTTATCAAAGGACTCTATATAAAATCGTTTTCTGATTTTTCTACCAAGGCACCTGCATTACACTCACTATCTTGTGGCATATTGTGGGTCGTATATGTCATCCCATCAACTGTTTTCATCGAAATCTAATAAGCGACATTTTTGGTGATTTTGGTTATACGCATTGTAATTAGCGTTTTATTGCACTATTTGATAAGGGATCTTCATCTAATTATTCCATCTACCACAGATGTTTTTCATCATTTTGATAGGTTTGTCTTTCAAATGTCGTTCAAGTCTTTTAATTGATTGTTAAGGTAACCTCGTTATTCCTATTTGTATTAGTAATAATCAAGGCCTTTCAATAAACTGCTTGCTATTAACGCTGCGAATTAGGCCTAGCTCTAGCTCGGTCTCCCAAAATGGAGGAGGACGAGGTGGCAGAAGAATCACAGCATGCGGAAACCAAGGCTCCAGCCTCAGCAACAGTGCTTTGACACTGGCACAATGAGTGCAGTTTCCGTGACAATGGCTTGGGGAATCATAATTTGTGCGGTAAATTCGTATTTATGCTGCCAGTTTAAATTAATTTTTTCTTTCTTATCTGGTTTCTATCTAAAGTAACCTGAATGTTACAGCATGCAAGAGTGAATTTACAAATGAAAACGAAATATTGTATTATCAATTTGACTGTTATTTAGAAACTGAAGAAATTTGTAGTAATTCTGTTAATGATAAAAAAGTGGAATGGCAGAAGTATTAGAAGACGCTTCCAGTACCAACATGGTTAAAAATACACATGCAAGTCGAAATGAAAAGAAGAAAAGAAAAGAAAACGCTTCAAGTAGCAACATGGCCGAAAATGCACCTGGAATTGAAAACGAAGAGCGCTCAATCAAGAAGAAAAGATATTGACAGGAGAATGAACGTAAGGTAGTGATTGACTATTTTAAAAAACACATTGAACAAAATTCATTACATGAAAAGAAGTTTGCAAAAACTGCATCTTTGCTAATCCTATCCTAAAAGAAAAAAATTGGACCGATATCAAGAAATACCTTAAGAAATATTTAATTAAAATTAAGAAATCGAAACAGTAATCGTTTATCAAATTATACATTTTTATATTTTGTATAACTTTTTTAATTTTATTATTAAAACTTTCTTAGTTGTTAAAATTATTCTGTATCACATTCCACTGAAACGTCGTTTATGGGTTGTCAATCTTCTAGCCGATTATACTCGTAGTTTTTCTGGCTAGGGGTTAGATACAGAATGACTTATTCAACTGCGAAGCTCGTATTGGTTTTTGTCAGATCTTTCTAAGTTAACTATGAACAGTGTATCACAATTTATTCAATATGTTTGTTGCTTATGTGCTACGTTTGTGTTTGGTAAAGCAAAGTTCTATATTTGATTACTGTTATTGAAATTTTCACTAGCATTTATAATCGGTTTATAATCATTCCTAAATAGCATTTTCTAAAGTTCAAAGTAAACAAAAAAAATGTTACTTATGTTGGTAGTCTTTAATGTGATGTAAGTACTCTTTATTATAGGTGTACGACTAGTTATCACTATACGATATGTGGCTATTAAGTAACGAGACTGGCGCTGTAGAACATTTTATTTTGATTTCATACATATTTACATATCATCAGTTCTTAGAATATGGTCAACCAAAAAGAACCGCCAGGTCTATCAAGCTCTTGTGGAATTGGATATGCTTTCTTTTAATAATTTGATGGCTCTTGAAAAAAAAACTCTAATGGTGGGACTTGATAACTGTTCTGTCTTTGATGGAATTGAACCACGTAGATGTCTTAACTGCTGCTCTTATAATCATATAAAGGGAGTCTGCAAGAGTAATCCCATTTGTCCTCGATGTGCACTTGAACATACGATTGATAAATGCACTGCCGATGAGGTAAAATGTATTAACTGCATTACTTACAAAAAAATGTATCTCGATAAGACAGAAATCAATGTTAATCACACAGTATGGAATACTGACTGCTCTGTGTATAAATTAAAGTTAGGTACAGTAAGGGCTTCTATCTTCTCTAGGTAGCAATCACAGTTTATAACTCATTCTGCAAACATAGTTAATTCTAAGGCGTTAGCCAGTTACATATACTACCAAAATGTTAGAGGTCTCCGTACTAAAATGGTTGAACTGTATAACTTCTCTTTAATGTGTGATTATGAAATCATATGCTTAACTGAAACATGGTTGGGAGATAATATATATAACAATGAACTTTTTTGTAATACTTTCAATGTATTCAGAACAGATCGACATACTAATTTGGGTGTTATCAGGGGAGGAGTGGTACTTCTTGCTGTTCACAAAAAATTCGTCTCTCATCAAGTTCCCTACACTTGTACGAATATTAACTTTGATGTCTTAATTGTTGAAATTAAAGATCCCTACAGCCAGTCTATGATTATAATAACGGTATATATCCCGCCAAATCAAGTGAGGCATGCGTATGAACTTTTCTTTGATGAATTAATAAATCTTTATTTTATCTACGACAAAAATCTTATAATCATAGGAGACTTCAACCTACCTGAATTTGCATTTAGTGGCAACAACCTGCCCAGATCGGTACCCCTTAATAATCTTGTAGGTTTCTTTGATCTCATACAGTACAACTACATATACAATCTGAATCAAAGGCTACTGGACCTAGTTTTTTCTAATTTCGCTTGCAACATATCTGAACCAAAGTGTGTTGACCTGCCTATTGACAATCACCATCCGCCACTTTGCATTGAAGTACATAAATTACTTGTAAAAACCTATGCTAAAGCAACCAGTAAAGATACCCGCTACAATTTTAAAAATGTCAACTATACTGCCCTTTATGATGATTTAGCTACACTAGACTGGAACTCTCTGTACCACTTTGATGACATTGAAGCTGCTACAACTCGCTTTTATGCTTTATTCTTTGAAGTTATTGATTTGCATGTCCCTAGAACGAAAGCCTGTAGGAAGTCTTATCCATCATGGTTCACTAAGGAGATCATCAATCTTACTAAACAAAAAGAAATTTTATGGAAGCAATATAAATTAAGTAGTGATACATTAGTATACAACAATTTTAGAATCCTACGAACTAGGCTAAAAAATGCTATGAATATTGCTCATAATAATTTCTTAAGATCAATGAATGACAAAATAAAATCCGATCCGAAGAGTTTCTGGGCATTTGTGAATGATAAACGAAAGTCAACAAATCAACAAAGACAAATGATCTATGACAATGAGTCCTATTCTGATCTGTATGTTATAGCGAATAAGTTTGCTGAACTTTTCAAACCTGCCTATACTTCCAGCTCCCATACTTCTGATCCTGAAGCAGTCTCCTCTTATTCCAGTATTGGTGTACCTGTGATAGAGGAACAGGATGTACTCAAAGCTATTGACAAATTACAATCTAAATATACTGTAGGTCCAGGCAACTTACCCTCTCTTGTGATTAAATATTGTAAGTTTCAACTTATCAAACCCTTAACCTTTCTTTTTAATCTCTCTCTCAAATATTCTCAATTTCCTAATATCTGGAAATCTTCTAAAGTACGACCTATATATAAAAAAGGGGACAGATCCTGTATAATAAATTATCGCCCTATTGTCATCCTTAATAACTTCAGTAAAATATTTGAATTTGTTCTTTATGATTATATCTACTTTCACTCACATTCAAAAATATGTCTGCAACAACACGGCTTTGTTTCTGGTAGATCTACTGCAACTAATTTAACCAGTATGGCACAATATCTTTCTAAATCTTTAGATGAGGGAATGCAGGTAGACGTGATATATACAGATTTGTCAAAGGCATTTGATCGGCTAGATCACAATTTGTTACTTCGGAAACTGTCTTACATGGGCTTTACACCTCAGCTACTGACCTTTTTCTCCTCCTATTTAAATAATAGAAGACTTTATGTCGATTATTTAGGCTCTCATTCCAAACACTTTATTGCTACCTCTGGAGTTCCACAAGGCTCTGTCCTTGGCCCCTACTTCTTTATCATTTTCATCAATGATGTTGTTGTTGATATTGATTGTGAATGTTTAATCTATGCAGATGACATAAAATTATTCAACACGATAAGTCAAATAGAAGATTGCTCAAAACTGCAGCAGAATCTAAATAATCTACATTTCTGGTGTATTACAAACAACCTCCCAATTAATCCTGATAAATGTTCCGTTTCAAATCATTCTAGAAAGCATAATATAATTAAATTCCCTTATAGCATTGAAGGTTTAGTACTTCAAATCACCGATAGTGTTTTTGATCTTGGTGTACTGTTTGATGCCAAGTTAACATTTAATTTGCATATCCTCAACACTATTAGGGCTGCACATAAATCGCTGGGTTTTGTTATTAGGATGGGTAAACACCTCACTATTGATACTCTAAAAATATTATTTTTTGCCTACGTTAGGTCGAAATTGGAGTATTGTAGCATAGTCTGGAATTCTTCAATGCAGTCTATGTAAATATGATTGAGAAGGTACAACGTCACTTTCTTAAATACCTAGCATACAAGGAGGACTCGGTTTATCCATGTATAGGTTACGACCATAACCTACTTCTACGCAGATTCTCTGTAACTAGACTTAAATCGCGACGTGATTTAAGTGCTGTGGTATTTCTCTATAAAGTAGTTAATAACTTTATGGACACTCCCTATTTATTATCTGCTGTAAATTTCCGAGTGCCTACATCTACCAGGGGCGACGATATGTTTTATTTAAACACTCCAAGAACCAATGTGCTTAAGTTTTCCCCTCTGTACTTTATGAGCACAGCATTTCAAAACAAATGTAATCTCTTGATATCTTCCATGTTTCTTTGTCACACATTAAATCAACTTGTCTGTGCACAGATTAACCAATTACTTTAGTGTTCCTTGCCTATCCATCCTCTGCCTTTCCTTGTGTTTTGACTGTATTCTCTTTCAGGTTATGTTTTACGGTTTTTGTTTTTTTTTCTTGTTTAATTTTATACTTATTGTATTTACTTATTGACATAATTCCTTTTTTAATTTTTGTATTAATGTTTTTGATTTGGTGCCTACTTTGTAATTGGGTCTAACCTGTTAAGTAGTGTATATAAATAAATAAATAAATAAATCTTCAATATACACCCCTCCTCTATCCCTACAATGCTCCATGGGAACGATGCTCGAAGTCTTCTTTTGTCATCTCCTTCTGGACGCGTGCTGCTTTCTTTTTCACAGCTTCAACGGACTCAAATCTTGTTCCGTTTAATGCAGATTTTATCTCAGCAAACACATAGAAATCACACGGCTCAAGATCCGGCTAATAACACTGGGATGTTGTACTTGGCTAGTAATGTTGATTAATAGATTGGCCGTCAGGAACCCAGTGAAGGTACACAATGCCATGAATATAAAAAACATTATCATTACTTTGAATTTTGATTTGCTTATTCGAGCTTTTTTGGCTTTCGGTGAAGATTGGCCCTTCCAGTGCATGAATTGGTGCTTCGTTTCAGGACTATAAGTAAAAACCACGATTCGTCGCATGTTATTATCCTTTCCAATAAGTCTGCGTCATTTTCAATGGCATTGAAAGAGTCAGTACAAACGTTAGATGCGAACTTCTTTTTGTTCAAACGTGAGAATTTTAGGCATCATTTTGGCGCATACCTTTTGCATGTTAAAGTTGTTATGTAAAATTTGCGGTATGGATTCTTTATCAATTCCTAGTTTCAGCAATCGCACGAATACTTGAACCGACGGTCAGATCGAATCAGATTATCGATTTTTAGATATTGTCATCCGTTTTGATGTGGAAGAGCAAACCGGGCGTGAATCATCGTGAACGTCTTCTTGACCATTTTGAAAATGCTTAAACCATTCAGAAACACGTGCATGCGATAAACATTTATTGCCATACACAAATTATGTTTCAGTTGCGGTGTTTCCAAGTTTCATGTGAAATTTCACAACAATTCGTTGTTCTATTGTTACACTTAACATTTTTTCCGGCAAAACAAAAAACAACTCTAATGGGAACGAAGGCCAGCTATACTAATTTGTTTACAGAAGTGAAAGGCGCTGCAATCCAAATAAGAGGTTTTACGATAAACAACTATAGGTCGCTGACGTTTGGTGCATGTGCATAAGTTTCGTTATTTAATAGCCACACCTCATATTGATGTATTCATTTATTGGTGTATTTATATATTAATTATTAATGTGCTAAAATGAAAATTCAGATATACCATATGTCAATGTAGTGATATATTTGTGTATGAATACATGTATCAAAACTTATTTATCTATTCTTATTAATATTTTCTATTTTGAACCGACCTGCACCTTGAAGTTCTACAATACTAAATCGGGTAGAATGGCTTGCGTGTTTCAGTGAACGAAAGTACTGAACTATAGGTTTAACCAAATTAGTGGGGTCGTTAGCGAGAAACCACACCTTAACAGGTCCCTGAAAGAGTACAGTGTAACAATTAGATACAAATACATTGCAAGAAGAAGAAGCGACCTTAATCAAACAGTATAATTAGGGAGCACAAGATATTGATGTCATACATACATCTCATAGAATATCAGAACGTGCTCTGTTTACTAAAAATAATAAAGAACCTAATAATTCTCTGAACAGAATATTCGTATCAGATACATCAAAAGAACACAGACGTCCACATGGATATATACACCTATATTAAACAAACATGAAAATATTTGCCACGTACATCGACGTAGTTTAACATAAAAAACAAAGAAAGAAAAGTAAGTGTGACCGAGGTCAATCGGTGCGGGGGTGAGGTATTACACGTACAAAAAAAATTATCTAAAGAAAAGCCTGAAATAAAGAAGAGAAAATTAACACAATTTAGTACTAGTTATAATTATTCTAAGTAACATTCTGGCTAGACATAGCAGCGTAGTATACAAAAAAAAACAAGAAACAAAATCAATAACCACAATACACGTCAGGAATAAAAAAAAATTATTTCTTAAAATGGCGAGCTGTAGTTTCTAGGTCCCTCCCCATATGAATTACACAAAGAAATACAATATTATCGACAAACATCATCTCCCTAAAGGTAATCATTTTAAACCATTTACACATTAATAAGTACCATAACATTTTTTTTCTAGTTATTTAAAACCAATAGTACTGCATTCATAGCAGGGCAATAAATAGGAAAATAGTTCTATAATTTTCGGATATGCGGATTGATTAATTTTGTGAATGCCGGAACTTAAAATGTAAACTCCAAATAGACATGCTACTTATAGACAACAATATTTTCGACCTACTTCTTGAGTGACATTCGTCACTTTCAAAAATTCAAAGAATCATGTCCTATTGTTTTCGCGTTTCGATTAATTTTAAACATGGTCCTAGCAAACAATTTGAAAGTGCTAGTCCTGAAAAATTACATAAATGTTCAATGTGCCCGATAAAGCAGGTGCAGTCGTCGGTTTTTACAGACATTATTCTAAAGATCATTCACAATCAATTGCTACCCAAACCATTTAGAAAACTTAAACCCTTTTTGGATTCAGATGGGTTGCTGAGGGTGGGTGGTCGTCTAAGAAATTCAGATTTACATTTTTCTGCAAAACATGCCTTACTGTTACCGAATTCGTATCCATTAACTACTCTTCTTATAGAAATATCCATAACCAATACTTGCATCCGGAGTTGAAAACATTATATACTTTACTATTACAACAGTTCTGGATTCTATCAGCTCGCAATGCCATTCAATGCTATCTTGCTGCGTGTATTGTTTTAGGGTACGTCCTAAATACTCTAAGCACCTCACACCATGGGAGATTTACCTATGTCTAGAACTTCTCAACTAAAACCTTTTTCCTATGTTACCATCGATCTTTGTGGTTCATTTTTTGTTACAATATACAGATCTCGGAGCGCAAAGGTTTTTAAATCCTACGTGTATTTTCATGTGCTTGGCTACGTGAGCCATACGTTTAGAACTAACGCAAGAACTACCGGCGGAGTTTTATTGCGGTTTTCCGCCGATTTCTAGCTAGAAAAGGAGCTGTAACTGTGTGCTATAGTGATAATGGCCCTAACTTAGTTGGGGCAAATAATCAATTTCTTATATTGGCCAAACAAGCTTCAGGAGTATCGTCATTTCGTTGGCATTTTAGCCTCCTTTCTGGTCCGCATTTCAATGGGTCAGCTGAAGCAGGTGTTAAAATGGCAAAATCGTACCTCCTTCGTGTAGTAGGTAACCAATGATTCACATTGGAACAACTTTCTACTCTAATTTGTCAGATTTGTCCACGATTAGTAATTCTTTAGGAATTTTTAATATATTACAATTTTGTTGCTACAGGGGCACGAGTACAACCAAAACAACAAGAAATCCAAGCAGAGGAAATGCAGCAAAAAATCGAAAAATATTTTTAAAAAATAAATGATTTAGAGAAGAGAATGGCTGAAATGGAGGTACGTATAAAATGTTTGCTTATACAGGAACAATCGTCCAACAATACTAAGAAAAAATAAAAAAGGTTATCTAAACGTACCAAAACGATCATAATAGTTTGTATCCTTTCTATTCTATAGTGTTATAAAAGTGATTTCCTATTTCAGACTTTAGCGAATCGACATTCTTTCGATGTAACCATAACTGATGATGTTGATCTCAATGATTCCGATTGGGACAAGACCTCAAATGCCAGAGTGATTAAATGAATTCAGGGTAAATACTCCCTGTATGTTTGTTGTGGTTTGTTTTGTATTCTTCTTAATTCTTGTTGGGTATTAAACCACTCAGAGTTTTTAAAATTGTCTTTATTTACGTTTCGATCCATGACCTTAGGATCGTCGTCAAAATAATAAAAAATTTTGAAGTTTGACATTTATGACACAAATTGTAGGTGACTTTGATTTATTAATCTTTGATGAATAAATTAGGTGAAAATTTTTAAATTTTAGAAGAATGAGTACTTTTAATTTGTGTTGCGATCTGGGATCGGCTTTTTAAGGTAGCCAATACGCTTAACGTGAAATCAGCTGATTAATTTTTATATAATTAAATTTCATATAAATTCAATAACTTGATGATTGGAACATTTTTTAACATGTTTCTATTTATACGGTTGAAGAGATGGTTATTAAAGAATTGTTTGATTACATTACCGCAGGGCTTAAGCAGCCGGGGGCTGCTAATATGCCTATTGTTATGTAATTAGTTGTTGTATGTATAAATAGAAATCATGACTGTAGGCTGTATTTCATGTTAATATCGCAAGGAAAACCCAGGAAAAACTTGCAATGCTACCTAGATATTGGGGGCATTTGACTTTCATTTGTAATTTCATTGTTAAATAGGTTTGGTGATCAGAGAAATGAAACTTTATTAGAAAACGATTTAATGACATGCTTTCAATTATCAACCGAATCGTATAATGACTATTACGAACGAATTAAACTTAAATTACAACAATTACTGGAACAAATAAATATTAGGGAAAACAATGTTAATATAAAAATTTATAAAAATAGTATGTACAATCAAAAAGTTTTAAATACATTTATTGCAGGTTTATTAGAACCCCATCGATCATTTATTAGCTACAAAAATGTAGGCTCGTAAGAGGATTGCCTTATGCAACTCCGAAATTACGATAACCATAAGCATCAGGTAAACTTTTTAAACATCATGAGACGGAAAAATTCATTTAAACAACCTACACATCAAAAGACCACAAATCCAAATAGGTTTGTACCTGCAACTCAGTCATACATGCAATTTAGAACACCGCAATTTCTTTCAACAAATCAATCACCAAGTCACTTTTCTCGTGGACCCATAAACATTCAAACTAGACCCATTCAAACGAGTTTCCCAACTAATACACAGATATTTTGTAAGAAAAATGAATACAAACCAGAACCAATGCCAGTAAATACGCGAAATACATTTCAAAGACCAAATCAAAACAATCAAAGAAATTTCTCGAATTACAGGAACTTTCCAAAAGAACTTCACAATGTTGAACAACCCGTTTATTACAGTGAAGATGACGAAACTGAAAATAATAATTACCCTGACTCTTCCAACAGACAAGATTATTCTGACAATCTTCAGTACCCTGAATCTTGATCTAATCAACCCCTTTATGAAGAAAATTTTCAGTTACCGGCCTTGGAAAAAGAACCATTGATTTAAACTCTATTGAAGATAAACCAAAGCTTCCTTAACGATTCCCAACCTTGATTTAAAAATTCTTATAGATTCTGGCGCGTCACACTCTATTATAAATCTATTATAAATCATACGGTGGTGGTACGTGGCCGAGTGAGGACGCATAGTATCGGTGCTCCGTGTTTATAGTTCTCTTAGTTTGTGTGAATAAAAGTTAATTATGCCATTAATCAATAAATGTTGGTTTGCGATATCAACCTAAACCCAGATAAATAATTAAAATGTGATTATTGCAAATTACCAACACATACAACTTGTTCCGGTCTTAGACATGGTGAGATTCAATGTTTATTAATAAAAGAACGACTTGTTACATATCAATGCGATAAATGTGAGGCCGAGAAAAACGAAATTCGGGAAGTCAAAGATTTGATACTTAGACTAACATCTGAATTAGCTGATCTAAAATTAAAAGTTGCCAATACTGAAGTTTGCGACAAATCGAATTGGGATGCTAATGAAGATATCATCTTTGAAATTCCTGATCATCAGCAACGTTCAAACAATATTATTATGTTTACCGTTGAGGAAAGCATTAGTGATTCCACGTCTACAAGAGCCTCGGAAGATATAAGTAAAGTTAAAAATATATTGAAGCCGCTTATTGGTACGGAGAATATTAAAGCATTTCGCCTGGGGCAAATAACTCAACTGAATAAACCACGACCGCTCAAGGTGATTTTGAATTCCAACACTGATGCACTTAAAGTTCTTCGAAACAGAAACCAAGTAAAGCTAAATGGTAAGCAAGTCGGAGTTGCATCGGATCAAACACCTATGCAACGTGAACACATAAAAAAATTGCGATCAAATCTTCAAAATCGAATAGATAACAGCGAAAACAATATCACCATTCGTTACATACGTGGTGTCCGTAAAATAGTTTCTACAAAAAACTGAATCATCTGCACTGTTATTATCAAAACACTCGTAGTATAAGAAACAAAAGCAATCAATTTTATGCTTCGGTACCGGATGGTGAATTCGATATCGTAGCAATCACCGAAACTTGGCTATCCAGTGATTTTTCAAGTGCAGAATACTTTAATATGAATACATATAGTGTTTTTAGACACGATTGTCAATTTGAACAGTGGGAATGTCTCGTGGCGGAGGAATCATTCTCGCTTTTAAAAATAAATTTTCTGTTCAACAGCTGAATATGGAGATTTAGTGGGTTGCAAATGTACTATTAATAGCTTTTGTTTTTATATTTTTGTAATCTACATTCCTCGTACACCAACATCTGATACACTTGAAACTTTGCTTGATTATTTCACGCTAACTTTTTCAAATGGCACGAAGATGGTAATAATTTTTGGAGACTTTAATATACCAAGTTATGTTAACTCAACACTAGATGATAACCTGAGCCAAATTTTGGACAATTTCGCTAATCTTCATAATTTAAGACAATTGAATAATATAAAGAATCAGCAAGGTAAAATACTGGATCTTATTTTCTCTAATATTGAGTGCATCGTGATAAGGGATAATTTACCGTTTGTAGGTGAAGATGTACATCATCCAGCCTTAATAACTACTATCACCATGAATATCGAGCATCATATTAATTTTCCAATAAATTTAAATAATAGGAAATACAACTTTGGAAAAGCTAATTTTACAGCAGTTTATAGCACATTATTAGAAGCAGATTGGTCTATTCTCCAAAATTATTTAAACGTTAACCTAGCATGTGATAAGTTCTACAAAATACTGTACACAATTTTCGATCGCCACGTGCCGCTTTGTACGATTAAGGCACATGCATATCCGATATGGTTTACGAAGGAAATCATTGAAAGCATTAAAGCCAAAAACATTATACGTAGGAAGTATAAAAATCTAATGTCTTTTGAAAATTGTAATCAGTTTAAACTAATAAGAAAAAAAGTAAAACTTCAAATCAAGAATATCGCGCCATTTCTAGTATTGAGCAACTAGTTGCTACTTGATCCGTGCAACTTTGGCTGAATATTGTCATGAATAAGAAAGTGTAAGTCGTATACCGGCGATTGTAACCCTATGGTGGCAATGAATATCGCGCTCCGCAACTGACTTCAGGATTCCTCAATATAACAACATGCCAATTATAAATCTAACAGGTATTTATGAAACTGACATCTTGTCAGCTATAAGAAATGTCAAGCAAATTATCTCGCCCTTCCAACATGGCTTTATGAAGAAGAGGTCAACAACTACTAATTTAACCTGCTTGGCGCAATTCGTATCTGATGAACTAGATAAACAGGGTCAAGTAGATGTTGTATATACGGACTTAACTAAAGCTTTTGACAAACTAACTCACAAAATCCTGTTCTTAAAATTACACGAAATTGGCATTAGTAATACTAGCATCGCACTATTGGAATCTTATCCTCAAGACAGACCTCATCATGTAACATTCAACAGTTACAAGTCAAATCAATATATTCCTACATCAGGAGTACCTCAAGGCACGACCTTAGGTCCTTTATTTTTCCTTATATTTATTAATGACTTGAGTTACCAATTAAGATGTCAAGTATTAAAGTTTGCGGATGATGTGAAAATATTTTCATCTGTATCAAATCACCATGACTGTGCCATACTTCAATCGGATTTATCTCACCTTTACAATTGGTGCACTTTAAACAGGCTGATTTTAAATATTCAGAAATGTAAAATTGTTTCATATACTCGTAAAACGGAACCAATACTTTATGAATACATGCTTAATTTGGAGATATTATGAAGATCAAGGTCAATAAAGGATCTGGGTGTATTATTCGACTCTCAATTCACGTTCACTAAACATATTGTGCAAACTGTCTCGTCTGCTTATAGAATGTTAGGTTTTATTACACGCACTTCTAGTGACTTTGTGAATATATCTACAATCAAGTTGCTATATTTTGCTTACGATAGGTGCAAGCTAGAATATGCCAGCATTATTTGGAATCCAAATTATGAATGTCACAAAACATCAATTGAAAACGTACAGAGGAACGCTCTAAAACTTCTATGGTTAAAGAAGAATCACACCCAAAGGCATTGACCACTCTGTTTTACTGAACACTTTTGAATTTGACTCATGTGAAAATAGACGCATTCGTTTGGGTTTAACTTTCCTCTATCAGTTATTGCACAATAAAATTGACTGTCCGGATCTGCTGCAAAAGCTCAACTTTCACGTGCCCCGATTAAATGCTAGGCTGACATCAACTTTCCATCTTTCGCATGCAAGAACAAATGTGCTAATTAAGTCGCCTATTCACTTCATGTGTAGATACTTTGATCAAATAAGCAAAGGAAATGTGGATATAAACCTGTGTAGTCTAGATGAACTTCTGAGCATTACTATGCAAAGCTGAAGTTTTTCCCATTCCTTTTTCCCTCTTTTACCATTAAGAGGTTGCTTCAACTTTTGGATGCCATATTATTAAATTATAAAATTAGAGTTTTCTTTTGCTGTTTTTGAGTATGTATAACGTATTGCTAGGATATTTAGCACTTGTACACTACCTATAATTTTATTACTGTTATTTTTTAAATTAGTGTCTTGTAAGTGGCATATGCTGTTAGACACTAAATAAATAAATAAATAAACCTAGGGCCAGTTTATAAATTCTTTGCAGATAAAATTTTTCATAAAACGTTTTCAGTCAAAAGTTTAAATAACGTCATAACATACCACAAAAATGTAAAATGCCTCTTATTACTACAAGATTTAGGAATTACAAACGACATTAAATTTCATATAATACAATGGCATGACCGTTTTGATGCACTTATAGGTAGTCATGATTTTAAGAAATTAGGCACAAAAATCGATTATGAAAACCAAAAATTAGAAATTTATAGAGTTAAACCCAAAAATTTTTAAACCTTTTAGACAAAACGTAAATAATTACTTGAGAATTCCAATTAATATAGATAACGGAGACGTTTTAATTCCTGAAACAAAAATAAATTCCATTAATGTTCCAGAATCAATAGAATTCGCAAATAATGGTTTTTGTGTAATCCCCGTTGAAGAAGACCGTAATATAGAAATTAATTTTCAGCAAAAATTAGACGTTGAACCCATGTGTAATTTAAATTTAGAGGAACCAATAACTCAATTTAATGACTTAGATGTACCAACTATAATTCGAACAGAACATTTGAATTCAGAGAAAAAATCTTAAATTTGTAGAAAATATAAAAATATATTTTATAAAAAAAGTTCCGATTTAACCTTTACTGACGCTGTCAAACATAAAATCCTCACCATGGATAACGATCCTATTTTTTGCAAATCATTCCGTTACCCTTATCATTTAAAAGAGGAAATAAAAAATCAAGTTCAAAAACTCCTACAAAACAAAATAATTCGACCTAGCATATCCTCTTATAGTTCCCAGTCTGGATAGCTCCAAAGAAAAACAAAGCGAGCAAAAAAAAGAAATTTAGACTAGTTATAGATTACAGGAAATTTAATGAAAAAAACAATAGAAGATAAATATCCCCTTCCTAGAATTGACGAAATTTTAGATAATCTCCACCAAATCGAATTAGATCAAGAATCCATAGATAAAACGGCATTCACTGTAGATAACAGTCACTTTGAATATGTCAGACTCCCATTTGGTTTGAAAAACGCCCCGAACACATTTCAACGCGTTATGGACAATGTTTTAAAAGAATATCTCTATAAATTTTGTGTTGTTTACATGGACCACGTGGTCATACTTTCAAAACCTCTACAAGAACATGTAATTCATCTTAAATAAATCTTCGAAAAATTAAAACAATTTAATCTTAAAGTTTAATTAGACACAGAATTTCTGCGAAAAAAAGTAGTGTTCTTAGGCCATGTTATAACCCCAGAAGGTATAAAACCTAACCCCGAACAAATCAAGGCTATTCAACAATATCAGTTACCAAAAACTACCAAGGAAATAAAATCATTTTTAGGCTTAATAGGTTTTTATAGGCGCTTTATTAAAAATTTTGTTAAAATAGTTCAACCCTTCACAAAATGTTTGAAAAAAGGAACTAAGGTTTTAATGATCCCAATTATTTAACTAGCTTCGACATGCAAAGAACAATCACAAATTCCCCTGTACTAAAATATCCTGATTTTGACAAAGTCTTTCATTTAACAACTGACGCTTCAGGTGTTGCAATAAGCGGAGTTCTCTCGCAAAACTCTTAACCTATTTCATTTTACTTGTGAACACTCAATAGTGCAAAAAAAAATTACTTTACTATAGAACACGAACTCTTAGCGATAATAGAAACCACAAAACACTATAGACCGTTTATTATTGAAACGGACCACAAACCCTTCGTGGTATTTTCAATCAAAGATCCAAATTCTCAACTTGCAAAACAGCGACTGAGACTCGATGATTTTGACTATAAAATTTTATACAAGAAAGGAAAGAAAATTACGTAGCCGGTGCTCTTTCTCAAATTGAGATTAATACAAAAGAAACAGAAATTGATGACGATTTAAATTTACTTTCGATATTACCACAAGTAGATTTAGAACAAGACTTATCTCTAGAAGAATTTGACAATATTTTACACGATGACCCCTTACAGGAAAATTAGACAGATTACAATACAAGCATACCGCGATAGAAGACCCTGTTTTTCACAATTCCATTTCTGACAAACCTCTTAATGAATCTTCCTTTAGGATAATCTTCAAATCCGGAAACCAATTTAATACAGTTCATAAAAACCCCTTTTTCAAAACATACTTATACAATCACCGTTAGATCAGGACAAGAAAACGAAAACATTACCCAAGCTCTGCAACAAATCATTAACCCGAAAAATTTATACGGAGTTTAAAATAATCAAATGTAATGTTCTAGCTAAAGATGTAGTAGACTCAAATGAGCAATCAGAAATGATAAATGATTATCACTATCGCAATCACAATGGCATTACTGAAACTCATAGTAAATTGAAAACTCAATATTATTGGCCCGACATGAAAATGAAAATCAACAAAATAATAAATGAACGTGAAACTTATTTGATCAATAAGTATGAAAGATATCCTTACAACATCGCACTTTCGGGACCATTATTGGCAAAAGGACCTTTTGACGTAATCCATATAGACACTTTCAGTTTTCAGAATCATAAATTTCTCACGATAATAGATTTATTTTTAAAATACACCCAAGCATATTACATTAATAATGCCTGTGACATAAGCATACTTAATAAATTGAGACACTGTAGTTCACCACGCCTATTCAAAACAAATAGTGTGCGACGATGGCACTGAATTCAAAAACCCCACAGTCCAGGAATATTGCTCAATGTTGAAAATTGATTTACACGTCACTACGAATTATAACAGCAATTCTAATTCTCTAATCGAACAAATACATTCGACTCACCTAGAAAAGTTGTGAATCTTAAAAACACAAGATAAAAACGAGACTTCACAAAATTTAATGATAGCAGCCGTTACCACTTATAACCAAGCTATCCATTCGATTTCCTACTGTACGAACCACCGTATGACAATTTAAACGCCCATGTCATTAGACAAACAAATAGTGTGTTTTAACAAACCCAAGTTGCAAAAATGTTAACATGTCATAATTAGAGATAGTGGTAATTTCTGAAAAAAATTAGTGACAGTTTGTTCATAAAATTCTAGTTAATCCTTTAGAAATATCATCAAAAAATCTTAATAAAATGGTTCAAGATAGACCTCTGTCTGCAAGTGGTTCAAACACCCATCACACAAATTGCTCGTTTTTAGAAAACAACAGGAAACATCAAGGAAATAGCATTGCAAAGTCAATGGCAGATATAGCAAATAACAGAGTATCTGACAAGCATCAATCTTGTAGTGGTGTCAAGAAATTTTAGCGAGCTGGACCAGTAACCTCCAGTGCTTTTTTAAATTTCCTGAGGGAATACAGACAGCGCTGCGAAGGAACTAGCGTTAAAGAATTGGCTATTGAAGCAGGTGCCTTGTGGAAAAAATGAGTGAAGATGAAAAAAAACCTTACTTGTAACAAGCGTGTATAGTTAGAATGAAAAGAAATTCGTGCAGGTCAAGAATTATATATATATATATATATATATATATATATATATATATATATAAAGTTAATCATATAGTAGATTTAGAATTAAAGCACTTAGATTATGTTAAGCAACTTAAACAAGAAGTAATCATGTTAAAAGAAGATATGGAGCTAAATCCAGTAATACATTTTTCAATTACCATTATGTTGCTAATTTTAATTTGTACGATTGCCATAATAAGTGATGTATTTAGAAAGTAAATTACAGAATACCGGAAATACAACAAAACAGTAAAACGAAATTCGAAAATGTACTCAATTACGTCGCAAAACGAGGACGTTTATCCTAACGGAGGAGGAATTATATCCACATACCATACTATTACTAAAAATATAATGACGCTTTAGAATTTACACTTTCATGCATGTACTTTTCCATTTATAATTAATATCGGACTGGAATGAAAGGTTGCCTTCTAATCTAAAGTCTATATAAGCAATTGTAACAATGAAAACGCAGCTCAGTAATCATTTAGACTTTATAGCTTGTGAAAACTAGTTCATACCATTTTATTGTAAAATAAACATTTTTTAAAACTCTTTATTAAGTCATATAGTCAAAACCAGTTAAGCTGACCGATGACTCATCTTGTTAAAGCATATGCATCAATGCAATCAGAACGTATTTCTAACATCTGGATTAGTTCAGTTGTTTATACAAAATGGCGCATGAAGTTTATATTGTGACAAATATTAGCTGAGAATGTATTTCCCAGGACTTTTATAAATAATCTTTTAATTTCTACGAATTATAAGAAATGTTTGTTGGATATGCAGTTGACAATGGCGTTAACATAAGTATCAAATACATTTTTTTAATAAAAATTAAACCAAAAAATTTAAGGTAAATTGGAAGTTTGGAAGGGAAATAGACCATTTTATTTAGATCAATTGTGTTTAAATGAAGATATTAATAATATGTAATATGAAATGGACAAGTTATTTTCAGGAATGTAGATAAAATCTTAGTTTAGAAATGTACTACAGATACTGGATATTTAGCACGGTGTCGCAGATATTGTTGATTTTTGAAAACATAAAGTGAATTTTCAAGATATTATATTGTTATTAAGTATAAAGACGCGTGTATTATAATTGATTCGATAATATCTGAAGACTAATGATTAATGTTGGAATTGAGACTGTTATTCGCACGATTATCAGGGAAATTGTAGTTTCGGGATTTTATATTATTCCTGTTTTAAATCTTCCAATATTTTTGTCGTAATAGTTTTTGCAATTACCCCAAATTAATTCAATCGGATTAAATTGGCAATGGTATGGAGGGAGCCTTAATACTTTATGGCCACTTTGTGCTGCAAGTTCATCAAGTATGTATATTTTTGGTTGAACATTTTCCTTTACTAATGCAAGTAATTCTCTTTTTAACATTGAAGTGTCTACAAATATGTTATGTCGAAGTAAATAATTAATCAATTCCTCTTTATTTGAAGAAGTGTTAGGAACCTTTTCGACTAATTGCAAATGATATGAAGCATTATCTAGCATGATTAAACTTGGACCGTTTAAATTTGGTAATAAACTTTCTTGGAACCATTTTGTGAACATTTCTGTGTTCATATCACCATGATAATCTGCATATTGTGATTTTGAAGAAAACAAAAGAGATGCATCATGTATAAAACCATTTTTATTTCCAGCATGTATCACAATAAATCTAAAACAACATTTGATAAGCATACAAAACACAGTGATAGCAACAAATTAACAACTAACCGTTTTCCTGTTCCAAATGGCTTCTTCTTGATGCTTTTGTGAGAATTATCATGCCAACTCTTTTTGGCAAATCCCCTACTAAAAATCCAAGTCTCGTCAAGAAAAACAGGTTCATATACTTGCGTTTCCTTATTGGAATGGTAGTCTCTTAAGAATTTTATTCGTGCAGCAGCTATATGTTGTTTCTCGAACAATCCACGCCTTCTATCATCTACTTTATAAAAAATCCTGTGGTAGGTAAAAGTCTTCTTAAGCTAGTTAATTTGAAATTGTATATGCCAGCAGTAACAAGCTCTTTTGGAGTGTTTGTGCAGTTACATGAAGTCCTAAAATATAAAAATTAGTTACTAATTACAATTAATTTTCATATTACTTTTCGAGTGCATCTCATAAATTTTACGTTTAACTGCATCTTTTACAAAATCTTCAAAATCGCAAGATTTGCTTTTTGTTCGGTTACGTTTCCTGCACGTCGAATGAATTGGAAAATTTTCCTTTGCAGCTTGTGAGCCTCCTCTCTTAATCCTAGTTAAAGTACTAAGGCTAACACCACATGCTTCAGAGGTTCGCTGAATAAATAATTAATTGATTTGGAGGATTAAATGTATTTATTTTTGTACCTGCATAACACATTCCAAACGAAACTAAAACACCTTTATTATCACGCTCTCTTTCAAAATAATCCATGACGTTCATTATCACCTGGTATGTTTGGGGCTTGAGATGTTTGTTTCGAAGCATTTTGAACAACTAGAAAGCAAAGAGGTGATAGTATATAGTGTTGTTATAGGATGGCTGTATTTACCTTTTATAATGTGTAAGAAATCCTTTTAGTTTTGAAAAAACTTTTAAATTCGCGATTAGAGATAAATGTAAAAACGTAAATACAACAAAAAAGCAAGAACTACCTGAAAAGACAACAAAAAGTGACAGGAAACTAAAATTATTTATAGGTTATAATAATACATAAATATTAGTTAAAATAAACATACGTTTAGATGCTGCCATATCAATCCTTAAAAGACGTATTTTATTTCTATCCATCCTGTTTTAGGGCAGAATAGTTACCTATACTGACAAAAACAATGCAGTTTTCATTATCATTTCTAATAATGTACTGCGGTGAGTCATAGGTCAGCTTAAATGGTTTTGACTATAGAAACTGAATTATATGTAAAAGATGTAGGATTGGCCGAAAAATAAAACATAATCCATGATTTAAACAATTGAATTAATTTATTGGCATAAATCATAAGTTTGACAGGTCGTCGCGTCATAACCACGATCAACAATAATGTATATCTGCAGGGTTGCCAGCAGTCGAGCATGGAAAGTGTATACAAAACCGTCTACAACTCGGCCAAACCTGACTGATGATCGACCCCGATCAAAACAATTAATTCGGTACCTAACACAAATGGTACAACATAAATAGTAAATAATACATAAACATTCATTATAACCAATGATCAAAATTATAACCTAATTATTATTACATAGTCATAAAGATAGAAAAATATATCATAAGTAGCAAATAATGTATGGATACTAAAGTAAAATGTTCATAGATGTATATCTAATTTCCTAAATTGCACATAAAATAAGTTAGTAAACATAAATTATACATATTTTTATAATTAAGCTTAAATTGTACATAATCGCATTAATGTAAATATGAAAAAAAAGAAAATAAAAATCAAATTTGTAATTGTAATTATTTTTATAGTATTTATTTATTTAGAATAAAACATGTGTGAATCACTGACGTGAATAACATTTTGTCAAATACAATAAAAATATGTTTAGAATATACAATTAAAAAAAAAATCACCAAAGAGATGGAATTAAGTTATAAATCTTCAGAGGACAACCTTAAAGAACCAACTAAAGCTAAAAACTCAGGTATTGTGTAGAAAGCATTTTCTAATAAAAACCTTTTTATATTTAATTTAAATTGATAAATAGGCAAATCTTTTATGCTAGAATGAAGTGTATTATAAAAAATACAGCCAAAGTAGTTAGAACCATTTCTGCTCCTACTTAGCCTATGGTAAGGTACAACCAATTTTCCCTTGTTGCGAGTGTCAAAGTGATGAATATCAGTGTTGTGTTGATATTGAAAGATTTGTTTTTTGATGTAAAGCAGACATTGTAAATTAAACAGACAAGGCAAAGTTAAAATTTTAAATTTCATAAAAGATGCACGGCAGTCATCACGGAACCCAAGGTTAGACATAATGCGAACAACTCTACGTTGAAGCTTGAAAACCCGAAGGGAGCCGCTACAATGGCCCCACACAATTATAGCATATGAAATATGACAATGGAACATGCCATGATAACATGACAGTAGCACATTGGGTGAAAGTGATCTTACCAAAGAGTTTATGAGATAAATAGTTCGGCAAAGTTTATTGCATAGCAGATCACAGTGGGTGTCCCAACTTAATTTGCTATCCAGGGTGATACCGAGAAAACTAGCTGATTGCTCCTTTGAAAAAGAATCCCTTTTAATGAAAAATTATTTGTTTGGTTTTATCCTATTCAGGGCAAGTTTGTTATCATTGAACCATGATTCAGTGAGGCATAAAGATGTTGTACTGTCAGCTACCAGTTGAGCCATATTATCACTCTTATTATATAGAGTGGTATCATCTGCATAAAGGACAACATCACACTTGTCTTTTAGAAAAAAAGGTAAGTCGTTAATAAAGCATAAGAAAAGAAGCGGACCGAGGATGGAACCTTGAGGAACACCAGAAAAAACTTCACACATGCTGGACAATTTGCCTTTGTAAAAACCCGTTGAGACCTAGCAGTCAGATATGAAGCAATTAGCTTAATACTATCTTCATCAAAATTTAAACCTTTTAATTTGTTAACTAAGAGGGCATGATCAACACAATCGAAAGCCTTCGTCAAATCACAGAATTTAACGGCAAGATAACTACCCTCCTCAAAAACATCTGAAATTTTATTTACTAATTTGACTAATGCATCACTAGTAGATAATTTTTCGGAAGCCGAATTGCTCAGCACAAAACAAACTATTATTTTCAAGATAAGAAGTAATTTGAGTATTTAATATACATTCAAAACTTTCGAAAAAGTGGGTAAAGAGAAATAGGACAATAGTTCTTAATATCATCAAACATACCCTTTTTATGAACAGGGATCACTTTTGCTTGTTTTAGAATATCAGGGAAAACTGCTTTCTTTATGCAAATATTAAGTAATTTGGTTAGCGGATTAAGAATACTGTTAATAACTGATTTAACTAAAGAGATGTTAATATTAAACAAATCCTTCGATCGGGAATTCCTCATCGCTAAGATAACATCTCGTACGTAGTTGAAAGAAACTTCTTCAAAATGGAAAGAGGGTACCAAACCAGG